>CM062837.1:7807845-8020832 GCA_031772345.1 Himalopsyche anomala | reverse complement strand
TCACAATATCTACAAAACATAGTTTTAAGTTCATCAAGGTATCGCAGGGGATTTACCTTCGTGCTTATAATATGTATTTTAATTTCATTTGTAGGTATACCCGTCAGTATCTTGTAATCTTTGTTTTTGTGCCACTAATAAATATGATTATTTCACTGCCAAAACCGAGCTTAACTCAAAACTCAGTAGAATGACAAAGTTATCGATTACATATTTCTTAATAAATAGCGATGTTAGGTCTTACCCAGTCCTCGGGGCTCGAACAAACCATTTGAAATATTTATATATTTAATTGTTTGTCAAAATTCTTCATCTTGGTTACAAGTTACAGACAAAGTTTAAAAATGATGTTAATCTTTCATGGGAACATGTTAAACAGCCTAAGTATAATTTGGATATCATCAATCATTGCGGTTAACCGATTCCATCTGTAAATGTTTTGGTATATATGTATACTTACCAATGACAGTTAGATTTCAATGGATCGATCTAAATGTATTAACATTATTACAGTTGACTAAAAGTGTGTACATTCAGGGCAGGCTTGAGGATTTCTGCGCCTCGGTAACACTAGAACTAAATGATTGGATAGTAATACAATCTTATAATTATGCACACACCACGTGCCAGCCATGTGTACATTAAACGAACTGTATATTTCACTGGTATGTATAAAAATCATTTAAATATAGAAAACGATGAATGAATTGGGTTCGAAAACAAAATAAAAAATGTCAAAAAACCGTATATAGTTACAGGGTTATGGCGTTGAAGATGGAAAAAAACTAACAGCTCCGACCCATTTTTTTTTGTGTATGGAAATCGCCTAAGTAAAAAGTGGCTCTACATATGGGAAAGAGGCCCGAATCCATTAAAAACATTTTAATCAATAAATAGTATTTTGTGATATTAAAAAAATCTTAATTATTTATCGAGATATTGAGATAAAATACTGATTCGAGGAATTCACGCCCCGTAATCAGTAAGCACAATCAAAATAACTCAGCCTAATATATGTAAAAATTAGCTCATTGTATTAATTGGTGAAATAATAGCTGTATGTACCAAAAGAAAAGGAAATGATTAAAAAATCATTGGAGGAAAAAATATTTTAACTATTTTCTCAAACTGAATTCAGAGTAGGATAAATGTTTTAATTTAAGATCGAAGTCTGAGTCGTTTTATTTTTTAACGACTTCACAGCCCTGAATTATACATATGTACTCCCAAAATTGGACCCAAAGTTCCAGGAAAAAATGAACCAAATGATAATAGTAGAATTATTACAATACGCGGTGAATTCGTGAAAACATATTTTCCTCAATTTAGTGTATGTATCGTGATTTGAAAATACTACGTGACACATATTGCTGAATATATTGTTGCACTATCAAAAATTATTTTTGTTTTTGCTTGTATAAACATGTGCTACTTATCGTTATTCGCGCATCATATTCTATGATCATCAGTATAAACATATCTTGGATATTCATTCTCCGGTCATGATTTAAATGGTAATATAATTATTGTTTTAATATTTACCGTCATTACAGAGAAAAAGTAACACATTTGAATAATGAATAAACAGTTTTCTATCACCGTTATTTAAACCTGAGCTCATTATCATTTACTAAGAAATAACAGTGTACAATGTGTACATAATTAACAAAATCACATAAAACAATTCACAGGTACTTCACTATACAATTAAATATCAAAACAAATAGTGCCACTTGCTGTCATTGCATATGAGACTAAAATTTATGGCTGCCATCTTTGAAAACGTTACTATTTTGAATTTAGAATGACGCATGCATTTTATTTCAGCACGAATAAACCCAATCAATGGCCTGCTGTCACGTTGTATTTTTACTCATCGGTTTTTCGTAACTATCGGAGGAAAATGAGTGTGTTTATTGTAAATGATAATATTTACAATTATGACATAGTTTATTACGTATGCATCGCGTTTCTGTAATTGTTGGGATACAATTTGAAAGTGGAATATTTAGATTTTTGAATATGATGTAATACGGGCGCGATTTGTCAAAGAGTCGATTTTGTTGTTACAGATTAATAATCGATTGTATTGTTCGCAAATTAATGAATGTATAAATACTTATCAAAGTGGCGAAACTAAAATATTATAAATTAAAACAACTTTATTTTGTAACTTGAAGACTAAACACTTTCCTGCATGTACAATAAATATCTCAGGCGTTTCGTACCGTTTCACCGTTGTCCTGTTCTTGGAAATATCGATTTGAGACTAATGACGTGTTCAATTGTATAAGCAATAACTACGAAAATTCAGAACTTGATGACAAGAAAATGAAATTAAGCGATTCAAACGTGGAATAAGTAATATTTACAGCGCTACTGGTAGAGAAAACATGTACTTCTTTTCTATTTATTATTTAAAAAAAAAATACAAAACTTGTGCTCTTGGTTTTATTTATTGAAAATAACCATGTGTGAAAGCTTCCATACTAGAAAGTGGATACAAATATAAGTACCACTCGTCTACAGGATCGATATTGAGTATAAAATTATTTTTTAGTTATTCCGTTTTTAAGCCACGATTTCTCTAGTGATGCAGCACATAATAATCAAAGTTGGTCACATTCGTAACAATCAGGAATCACACGCAGCATGCATTTCTTCTGCCTTATGCTAAATCCGCTCGAGTGTTTCTAATGTTTGATCTTATTCAAATTTAAAGTTCGTATTTCTTTGTGACATTTATAAGTTACATGAATACTACACAAGATATGTGGGCGCAAAATTGTACATATAACTACATACTTAACTTTAATTTTACTCTGTGTCTGATTAATGAACATGACAAAAGAAAGATCTTAATGTTATTTATGAAAATCTGCTGTTTACGCTTATTAGAAAGTTTTTTTTATCAATATCGGCATTCGTCCGATATTGCGGTAACGATATGTTGTAAATTCTATTTTTTTCCTCTCGCCATTATCAATATTTTCAAATACCGGTATTTCAAAACAAATACCGAAATACTGGTTTGATATTTTCACCCGGTATCGCTAACCCTTGTTTAATTAAGCTTTCTAGCTAACCTTAGAGAACGACTCGAAGGGAACTACACGGAAATTCTGCCAGAAGGTTGCGTTTGCAATCCATTATTTTCTTTCTCTTACGGTTTTTATTACTTGGAGCAACGATTTGCTCGTTGATAATATAACCAGCCTACTCGTTTTCAATAACTGGAATAGAAGTGGAGAGTTTCGACAGGAATCATGACCTTGCGAGTCTCCCGGAGGTCTTGGCCGAGGCATACATTTATTGATTTTTATGCGGTATATACATTGGCTTAGGCAATTATGATATTATATGATTACTTCAAGTGTGTTTATTATTCCTAGGGGACTAGGGGAGGAATAGAGGACTAACCGCCCAGCAAAAACGGCCCTGGTATAAACGAATATTGATTCACTCTAATGCAAAAACAAGTGTTTTATATGCCAGACTGAGTTGTCAGACGTCTACATCATGCAAAAAAACACGAAAACAATCTTAAAATGTCATGCATCATTATGTACACGCTGACTAATATAAAATGACATTATCTTTGCCTTATATCTTACATTTCGTCGAAATTTCATCACTCTTATGCCACTTACATTGTTTTTTTTTTTATTCATATCTTGTTTTTCTATATTTGTAAACAAGTCGATGCTGTTTTTTTAAGGTGAAAAATAGATTTCACGTCGAAAATAGAGATAAGGCGTGGAAACGGCAGCGTTGTGTTTAATTGAAAAAGCCGAAGATATTATTATGGTATGTGTTCGATAAGATTTTCCCGCGTGAAATAAAACACACCTAAAAACCAGAGGCGAAACGTCAGTGTAACACGCCTTAAATGTAAAATGTCCGACGATATCGTATGTATATGTTACAACATTTCCAACTATGTATTACGATAAGTAGCTTTATTTTTTTACTATATTTGGTCTACAATTTGTTATTTTGTCGTATTTTGTTCTTAGTATCATTTTGGGATATTCTCGTTGTCACTAGATTATAGATAACTGCAGACCAGGGAGGTGTTACAAACGGAAAAAATACCATAAATTCTAAAAATTAAAAAAATGTTAAAACACGTAGTCATAGACCAGGGATGGCGAACCTATGGCACGCGTGCCCGAGGTGGCACGTTTGAGAATATGGATGGCACTCGAACGATTTTCAAGTTTTTTTTTTAAAAAATTGTTTAAAAGTTAAAATTTTGATTAAATAATCCGCGAATTATTAATATATTCCGTTATATAATATATAATTGTCAAATGTTTCCCAAGATAAACGACAATCGTTTAAAAAATCAAGTTTTATTTTTATTTATTTGGTTTAAAAAAATACTGCTTGGGCACGTCAAACAATCGAGAAATAATATTTGAATTTTTTTGTCACGCGGACCCAAAAAGGTTTGCCATCCCTGTCCTAGAAAGTTGATTTTTTTTGTTGAGTCAAAGGACATACTTATGTTTAAACGTAATAGCACCACATAAAAAAAGACAATATTTACAAAGCGAAGCTTAGAACGATTTGTTTAAATCTTCAAGTAAACTAACAAATATCGCGTTCTTATTCAGTTATATCTACATAGTACATATCAAAGGCTTACATCATCCAAATTTGTGTTCATTGGATTAATAATTTGCCATTATTAGTAGCATAATAAATAATTCTTCTTTGGCCATATTAGCTCCCTATGTAGAACGTATGGCCGCCAAATCGCACGTTCTTGATTTCCTATCCAATTCCAATTCCTTTGCTTCTTCTCATGACATGTGAGCATTCCTGAGTTCACCCGAGTACATCAACCAGCGGTCGTCTAGGACGCCGGAACCCCACTGGTCGGAAGAAGAGGCAAACAGGATTGAGGCTTCCCGGAGGGATTCGCAGCACGTGACATCCATTTCCAATGTGTCTCCATGATCACTGACGTAACAAGGCGCTGTCTTGTACGTTACCTAATCTCGGAAATTAATAAATACTGTGTAATGTTTACAATACTGACACAATCATTTTCGATATCTTTGAGATTAGCGACATTCTCTGATGTTCTTATCCAATGTCCTCGATATTAAAAATACATTTACATCCTTCCTATTCTTTTCCTTTGAACCTTAGATACGTTGTAGCGACCACGGTGCTCAAATTTTTTTTATGGACACTAGAAAAAATATGAAAGATATAAGTATATTAAATTAATTCACAGTTTCAAAAGTAAACTTACCTATTTTCCTTATATTATAATACTATTTTAAAAGTAATTGAAATAATGCATGTATTTGATTTCAATTAAGTTAAGATTATAATGGATTGCTAAGCTAAATTGTGGTATACAGTTCTGATGAAACCGTAAAGCTCAAATAGCTATCAAAAAAAGTTGGAACTTAATATAGTATTATTATTTTTTCTATTGAAAAATATATTTGGCACTACAGCTTAATGCCAATAGGAGAATTGACATCACAAACAACCACGCCTTAGGTCTCGAATTTAAATTGAAAAAAATGTTATATTATGTGTATTTTTTTAAAAATAATTTGAACATAATATATGTACATCAAGTCGATTCCGTTCAAAGTTATTTGTGGCACAAAAAACTATAAATTACTTAACAACGTGAATATGTGGATCGACTTAGTTGATCATTTTCGAATTTCATGAAGTGTATGGAATGATAAGTAATATAATAGTTCATAAATAGAGATATAAAAATTTCATCATTATACAATAGAAAATGACGAATATCTCGAAACATACGTTTTTGTCATATCTCATATCCTCTGCCTCCTTCTGTCAGTATACCGACGATTTATTTTATTACAAATACCTGCAATACAATGTCTCACATATAACTCAGTATAACATATACAATTACATAATCTGCTTATTACTAATCGCCAAATGATATATTGTCGCCCATTCATATACAGATTATGAGATAAAAGTACTTAAAATATTCGCCAGATTTAGTGATTGAATTATTGGCATATAATCATATAATATTGCTACGAATACACGTAAAGCACGAATTGATTAACGTGTAGCGTAAAATTATGTATTCATATTTTCAAAACATCGCCCCTAACCGGTCTAGCGCGTCCGACCCTGGTCGGACATGCTCTGCCAACTAATGGGTCGTGGACCTAATAATTTATTTCTGTAAAAACTTTAATTTTAATTAGTAAGTAACAGATCATGAAATATAACTAGTATGTTATGTATTTAATTTTAACATAGCTAATTAAAAATAAAACACTTTTTTTACTAATTATATACCTATCATGGTTTTACTTTTTTATTACAAATTAGTAGTGTTTATTTGAAAGAGGTCTTAAACATTTTAATTATTAATAATTTAGTTTCATTCATTTATAATTAGTGTCACTTATTATTTATTTACTAATGACTGTCTGTTACACATTGTTATTAGTCGTACACAATTTTAAATTAATAACCATCTATTGCTTTATATTTTTGTCAGTTGATAATGTTCGTGGTGAGCGAAACCGGTCCTGATCTCTAACAAAATATGTATGTGGAATTATTAAAAAAAGTGTTTATTTTTTAATAAAGTCCCCTGCATTTCTACCAATAATTGACAGTAAACATCTTGTGAGTTGCGACTTTCCACCTGGGTTGTAAGTAAAAAAAAATGTAATTGTTAATAAAAATACACGTTTTAAGACACGACTTTTTTTTTGCTGTTATTATTAATCGACAAACGTATAAATTCGTTACTTATAAGACAGTTAAAAATTTAGTTCATATTGTCTATGGATATTTTATTTTTTGATTGTCAAGCTTCATCGAATCATTCCGTATTTGAAAAAGTATGAAGTGAAGTATTTTTTTTTTATTATCTTTGCATTCGTGCTGGGTCCATGGCACAGTGGTCATTCCATATCGGACCTCACGGCTTCGTTCCCCAATACGAACAGCATTTTTCAATCGATTAATCGGTTTCTGTTCGAAGGCATGGAAGTTTGCAATGTCTGCAAATTAATCCCCTTCCAACCCGCTTGAAATACCTAAAATTACGCAACATATAATATTGTAAAAATATTTTTATCAGTGTCATTTCTAATAATTTTTATATACGATAAGATTGCACGTGGTAGCCAGGGCATTGAAGATATTGTTTACTAGTTTCAAATAGTTATGTTTTTATTTTATTTTTATCAGTGCCGTTTCGTAATAATTTTGATATATGATAAGATAACACTTGGCGGCCAGGGCCATAGCTAGAGAATATAAGGCCATTTGATAAGCATTAAAGTTTTACGCACCATTTTCCAATCACATTACTCTATAAGCATTGTTCGAAATTCAAAATTTTCGCATTAAAAATAAAGAATGTTCTAGTAGTAAAGATAATCATAATCTTTACGATTTTCCTGATTATATAAATTTTATTGTAAAAAAATAACCAATTGCCAATTTTAGATTTACATTTAAATTTTATTGTTAGTGACCTTTCTTACTTAATTATTTTTTTATGTGATTTTATTTTCACAAGTTTTGAACATTTTAATTATGTTTATTAAATTGAATGCAAATCATTAATATTTTCTACTATTATCTTCCTTAAATTCTTTTCATATTTATATTACCAATTTTTGTTACACCTTATTAGTCTTATTTGGTTTTACAGCTATGAATATTGATACATACGTTATTATCGGTTGAAAATGTTCGTGATGAAAAAAACCGGTCCTGATCTTAATACATAATTGCGGGATAAGTCCAAAAAATGTTTTATTATTTTGATCATGATACTATAAATGAGTCGTATAGTATCAAAAGTAGAACTATCCCATATATGTCGAAATTAAACTAATGCTCTCACATTATTCTGCTGGTTATAGTGTATGGCTAGAAATTAAAAAATGTTTAAAAATCAAATAAATGTGGTACAAAAACGCAAAATAAAATGATGCTTGGTATCAAAAGCAGAACTGTCCACGACGTTGGAAACAAAAGTGAAACAGTTTGGTAAATCAGGATTTCGACCTATCACAGAGAACTTTAAGTGATGTCACAATATGGCCGCCCATACAAATTTTAAGTCGCACTCGTTGAAGACCTATGTTTAAAATTGAGTTTAAATTGATAAAACTCAAAAAGCCAACAAAACGTTTTTCGTGTTTTTCTCGCTACTTCGAAAAATGGATAGTTCTACTTTTGATACTATACGACTCAAATAATGTAGTTCTACAGCTATAACATGTTTACTTTCTTTAGAAGTTATCTATTAATGTTATAGAGTCTAGCTAGACATTTCGATTGAATTAATATTGTCTATTCCATAGTTTTTAAAAAATAATGCACATGTACTTTTAAGAAATTATACATATTGCGATCTTTCTATATTAATGGATTCTCCACCCTGACTTTAATAGCTGATTTATTTAAAAAAAGTATAATAAATTTCTATTGATTTTGAAATTTTTAGATTTTACACGAGGCTAATGTTCTAAATAAGTCAAAGCAGGGCATACTTGTTAACTAAAAACTAAATATTTTTGCTGTTACTTTTGGCTACTGAAATATTCATTTACTTGGATAGAGTTATTAAGAGATAGTGCTTAAATTAAGTTTATATTTTCTCCATGACGTGTTAACCAATCAAGAATAATTCGTGTGCCTAATTTTATAGAAGAGATCTGAGCACTCGTTTTTGAGAACCCCTGAAAGTCAGATAGGTAGAGACTACTTAGCGAAAGAAAACGATTCAGAGTTAAAATCAAATAATAATCACTTCCTGATTTAACAATTTTTTGTAACATGTTCAGTCAGTATTCGTAAAGGGGTTACTTAACTTTTTCCTCTCAAAATGGATTCAGTTAGTAGGATCATTAAAATTGTTTTTATTAGAACAGCCTTTTAAATTTGTCACATTATTTTTTTAATTATATGTGGATGGTTTTTAACTAATGTACAATAAATTTAAACCGTTATTTTTTTTTTACATTTCCCGGCTTTTGCCTTTTGTCATCTTCAGGCATTCAAGTGCCTGGATGAATTTGAACTGACGTTTTGTAAATAGTTGTTACGTGTATATTATATGAGAATAAATTTATTATTCCTAATTTGAAAGCTTTTGATGGCTATCTAGATTGATTTTAATAATTTGACGCTAAATCAATTGGAAAAGTAATCAATAAGTAGTTAAAAGTTCTGTAGGCCTTTTAAATTACATGTGTTTATCGTTATTGGCCATTTGAAAGGTATGACCTTTCAACACGGTAATGCGTACTGATTAAAAGAATGTGGGTATTATCTATTTAAATGACATATTATTTTCAGAATTTGATTACATATTTATATTTCTGGAATATTTATTGTTATATTATGTAAGTTAATTACATTTACATTCATGTTAAGATATACAATGGGTGAATTAGAAATATTAACTATGTAGTTCGTTAAAAATTGGCAAACTACTTATTTCTGCCTTTGTCCTATATTTATATGATTTCTTGGTAAAACTATTTATGATCACCAATGTTTTGATGTAGAATTTTAACCCCTTCACCTGCGTTGAACGAATTCTATGTAATTAAATGGATGGCAAAAGTTAACGTAGATTTGTTTTCATGAATATGAGAAAGCAAGAAGAAGAAGAAAGACTATGGATTTTGCTAAAATACTTGAATCGTCACTTTAACACAAACTGCCTATACTCATTAGTATTTTCTAAAGTAAAAGGTTTCCTGTAGTACGGCACTGTATTTTTTTCTCCGAAATTTACATTCTGTTTACTACTTATAGATGGTGTCACTTTAAAAATTAAAAGTAAGCGAAAAAGATAAATTATTTGTTTGCATTGCAGTGCCAAAGTACACCTCGCATGTACATTGAATTGCGACACAACTACATCAGCATTCTTGTGTCAATGATATCTAAATACCAATGTATTTATATCTAGGTGTGAATATTCAATTATGTTTACCAACATCATAGTGTCATGTTTGTATGTTTTTTGTTTCTAAGAAGCGAACGAATACAAAAGTCATGTTTTGTTCTATTTACAAACTGAGAAAAGAAACTGTTATCCAGACATAATACTTATTTTAAACGCATACTAATTTACTTCTATTATTTGACATGCAATGACTGCGTTCCATTTTCAAAATACGTATAATTGAGCTCAGCCCATCGCAAGAGCTATCTATGATTTTCTTCATTGTTATTTTAAATTATTGTTTATTCCAACATGTGTTCCAAATTCAATTTATTCGTCGATGACAGCTATACAATATTATATGTAGGACAGTAAATGTAAACATAGCTTACTCTTTCTAGTAATTTGCTTTAACTACATAATGATAGCAAATAGGGATATATTCAGTAATATTATATTGTATGTTTTAAAGATTATACTATTTCACTACTGGAAACACTGTTTATTAGTGACTAATAAAGGAAATATGTTGTTTACTGTTTAAATGTTTATCGAAAGGATTCACGGCTACGCATTTGCCGGATATGTTCTAGAAAAGTGTTTATACAGATCATGTATAATTCACCGTATGTGTTGCATTGCTAGTGTGTCAGTTAATGAATGATACATGGTCATAAAGGATGTCAACATATAAAGGGGACAAACCATATGCAGACAATACATTTTTCTATTCCGTCTTTGATTTTGTTTTATTTGCTAAATTATGCACAATTATTTCTTATCCGGTATATAATGCGGGCGAGGGGTGCCTTTTGTGCAATGCAGTTTGCTCTATAAGTTATATTGCTAAAATATAAGAGATACAAGTACTCCTATGTCCAAATTATCAATATATATTGATATTTTTCGGTACAATTACTCTTTTAAACTAAATGTACACGAGTGGGCGTGGTTTAGCAAACGTTTAATCATCAGCCGGCTCGCGTTAAAATTGCTACTGTAGTGTGATAATAATATGTTATCCAGATCATGTGAAAAACATTGTTTACTAGTGAGGAGTCTAGTAATCGGTTTTGTATTATATTTACAGATTTTTTATCACTTTTTACCTTTGATCATTTGAATTATTGTTAGTTGTAACGAAGATTTTCTTCTGTATTTATGCAATTTTTCTCCGATCCCCTTGGTCGAGTGGTAACGCTCTATGGCTTCCGTACCAATGCCGTTACAGGATAACCGATTCAAATACCCAGTTGCCCAATTATATAATTGCATAAATTTATTATTCACCTAATCATGATTTCACTAATTTATTATTAAGTATTTTTTAAATTTGGAATCAGCTATGACAAATCAAAATATAATTTACATCCAACTAATCGCATCTATCCAAGAGAGTGTGTGATAAAGAGTGACCAGTTAACCAACGACTATCTTTATCATCACTAAAATATAAACGTTGAGGTTATTCGTCCGATGCAGACTTGCACGGGAACGACACTTTTCTACGACACGTTTGTTATTGAAATTTACTAGTTGTAGTTCAATATTTGTTCAGTGAATTTGTTGTTTATATCTTCAAATTACACACAAATGATAATTGCTATCATAGCGGAAAGGTGCAAAATAATAATATTAGACATTTTGTTATTGTAATGTTCATAGCATCCGTTGAACTTATGTGTACGCGGACAAAAAATCATGCGCCATTAGCATTTTTTTCGTGTTTTTTTAAATTTTTACACAATTTAGGAATAACATACAAGCCGATGTTCTAGCATTGACACCTCGTGACTGATATTTAACTTTTTTCGACGATGGCTCTTCAAAATAACAACAGAGAAAAAACGTTTTGAAAATCCTATTTTCCAGATTCTATCAATCATACGAATGTTTGTAAATAAGCCATTTTATAATTTGTTTTAATTTTATCTTAGGTGTCGCTGAAGACCGCTATCTTCACTTACCCTAACATGAGTTTCTTGAATGTCGCTTTATTAAATTATATATAAATTAATACGTTACGCCATGAAACGGTTTCCTGCTCCTACAGCCCCATCCTTATCCCCTGCGAAAAGAGAAGTTGAGGAACTGAAAAACAATTAGTTTTCATCAAAACAGATTCGATAAGATGCTCCATTAAGTGTACATATCGACCCATAATCGGGAAAAGAATGTAACCGACACAATTCGGTAAATTTTGTTTTAAGCCAATAATTGTTATCTATCTCATTTGCTTGATCTTTTTTAGGACCTGTGAATTTTAATGTTTTGACTTGTTATTGTTTGTTCCACGTGGATCCCGGTTTAGAAACGCTTATCTAGAGAACTGAAAGTAGACAATTTTACTATATTATCAGTATTGGTATTGATCATATAATTACTATTTACTAACCTCATCGAAGGAATTCCTTTTTCGAACTTAATAAAAAAACCTTCTGTAAAACTAATAAATTGCGGGTCGATGTATTCAATATGATCCACATTGGGATCTGATGTGCCTAAAAATCGCTACAAAAACTTGTCTTATCAAAGATAAAAATATGGGAATTTTTATAAATCAAGATTAAATCATGAAATACTGGTGAACGCAGTGGAACAGCGTTCCGACACCTTTTTTCTTGGCATTTTTAAAGTTTCAAATCAATATTAGATTTTTTTAATTTCCTTTTTATTACTCGTAGCAGAATTGACTTGGTGGGAGATTAGGCTTCCGTGATGGATCTCACTTATCCCATCACGAACAACATTTTCTTTAATCGATTTCTGTTCGGATGGATAGGTGACTGTGATATCTAAAAAAATCCTCTCACTCTTCCAATCCTTAAATAAATGAGGCAAATCGAGAGTGATTAATTGACCACTAGTTCAGTACTATTCCTGTCCTTCTATCCTTACTCTATTCGAAATAAAAGAGGTTGAGCAACTGAGTAACAAACAGTTAAAAAAACTTCTGTTGAAATACCTCCATTAGGAAGTTATATTCTCCACATTGGGAACAGGCCTGGGTAAAAAATAGCTGGACAAAGAGTGAGTTCCGTTACCTTTTTTTTTTTTTAAAGCATTCATTTTAGGTATTTATTGTTTCGTAGTTGAGTATTTCAACACGGTTGCACTCTCAACTTGTTGTCACCAACTTGTAAGCAATTAGTGTCAATTAATGATTAATAATTTGTTGTTGTTATTCACAGTTAGTGTTATTTATTTGTCATTGCATGTCCATTAAGTCACGAAGACTCCCTACGGAGAATAAATACGTTTTAATTAGTCTATCATAATATTTGGCCAATTGAATTCCATTGCGTAGTTCGATACGAGCCGAAGACGGGTAAGTTTGTCTGCGACAGTTGTAATTAGGGTATGCAAAATTATCGAAACGTGACATTAATCGCCAATCGGTAAAAAATAACCGATACTTAGTCCAAATAACAAGCTAGTCAGTATAATCAGATGCATATTGTTACCAAACTAATTGAAATGCACCATTAAGTTATTTATCTAACAAAGTGTTACCAATTCCAGTCATGTAGTTGAGTTGTCAACACTCTTGGGCGTTCATCTTACACAGATTCGGTGTCAATTGGTTCGATTCCCTGTGTGCGAAATTTAAAAGAAATTAGTTTATATACGATTATGGATGAATATTCAAACATATTTTTGTAATATTATGCATTCGTTCATTATATAAACACACCGCTTGCATCTGTTCGTTTGTGCTGTCTCTTTAACTCGTTTTAAGACTCTTAAAACATATATACAGTAGAACCTCTCATAATGAGACTAATTCGTTACAGAATCTTACTCGTTATCTGAAACACACGTTAAGCGAAACAATTTTTCCCATGTAAAACAATGTAAAATACAATAATGCGTTCCATACCGGAAAAAATCATTTTTTAACAAATTTAACGTGTATTAAAGTAAACTTACATACTTATAAATTGTTAAGGAGCGTAACAACTTGGAATGCGATTTCGATTTGCAAAAAATGATAAAAAATCGACTAGTTTATTATTTATGACAAATAATTAATTAGTTTTTACTAGAAAGCTGTCTAGAGACATTTTTTTTTGCCGACGCCTCAAAATTTGGTGAAAATGCGTCAGCATTATCATTGAATAAATTTGTAAAACGCATAGCCATCTTCTTATCTGGGTAATGCTTTTCAATGTGCAACACAACAGTTTCCCATGCTTTCAGCATTTCTCTTATTGCGCCAATAGATTATTGCTCTGCTACTTTCTCCTCTTCCACTAACAAACTCTCCTCCATAACTTCTTGTTGGGAAAAACAATGCAACTCCACAAGTTCTTCGATGGTCAGCTCTTTACTGCTCTTTCACAAGATCATCAATATCGTTGTTATCCACCTCCAGTCCCATGGTATTGGCAAAAGATGCAATCTCGTTGACTGTAGACTCCACATGTACTGTTTCAAACCCCTCTAAATGACATTTGACAACGCTCTCTGGCCAAAGCTTCTTCCGAGCAGAAGTGGGGGTCCATTATCCCTTCCCACGCCTTGTCAATCATCCTGAGGCAAGTAACAATGTGAAAGTGATCTTTCCAAAACTCTGCGTCACTCGTTATGTGAAATGTCGCTCGTTAAGGGAGCATTTTTTCATAATCTGATGTGCTCGTTATGCGAATTACTCGTTATCAGAGGTGCTCGTTATGAGAGGTTCCACTATATATATGTTACTTAGCCTAACACTCTAAACATTAAATCTTCAAATATTTACGTTGTAAGATTTAAGTTCATTGACCTTGATCATATTTTGCAATTTTTTAAAAGTATTTTGAAGTATTACCCTAAAAATAGACACATATAACACTTCCATGGATTATATTATAAATTCAAAGCGCTGGTAAATATCGGTTATAAATTTTTTAAAAAAAACCGGTTGCTCGGTTTCTGTAATATTTCCCGGTAAAGTGGTTTACCGGAAACCGATAATGCATGCTTCGGCTAGCACGCTCGTATTTTGGTAGAGCATGGAACGAAAACAACAATAACACCGATGCGATATGAATACAACGGTGACGAGCTGGAGTTTCAGTGTTTATTTTTCGCAGCGCACTGTTTTGAGGATGACGACCTTTGTTCTGTGTTCGTTTATGAAACCATCTCTGTTTGCCAACGGTATCTCAAAATGTTCTCCGACCGTTTGCATTACGAGATTCGCTGGAGCTTGGCGGCAAAAAATATTATTCGTTATCATTATCATCTCCAGACAATGTTATTGAATGCTGAATGAGTCACCTTTAAATTTTGTTATGTTTTGATTGAAATTGTTCACATATAATTTCTTGCACCTGTGCAGACATAGAACAATAAATTATTATACGTATTACAATTTTACGTCTGTAAACGGTTCGCATATTGCCTATTTTAACACCTACACTGCTCTTGTCATATATGACATAAATACAACCTCGTTAACATATCGGACCCCTAGTTTTAGACTATTTTATGAACAGTCAAAAAAAAAAAATTCTAGTTAATATTATTTGCACGCAAGTGAAAAAAGTGAGTTTATCTATAATGTCACGTTACATTGCGAATAGATTGATATGGGCCGATGGGATAGATTGATATGCCGGGCTGAAAAATCGGCCTGACGCATTTTACGCATCTTTTAAATAACTCAAATAAAAAAATATTAGATATAAATTTGGTATCTGAAGCACCGGGCCGAAAAATCGGTCCGGCGCATTTTTCGCATAGGTAGGGAGGGCTGATTTTTCGGCCCTCCGGTATTAAAAGGGTTAAAACTAGAAATGCTATATATTACATATCGACTGTGGAAAGGAAAAAGGACGTAACCCACAGTTTTTTCAAAACAGCTTTTTTTCGATAATCACAATGTATCCAACTTGATACACGTTCTATCAAAAGGATGTAAGCTGCAAATGCCGAATTAGTATCTAAATTTAGCTTTTAAGTTTGAAAAAAGATGGGCTTGTGAAAATTGAAACCAAGAAAAAAGACTGAAAAAAAGGTTTTTCCTAGACAATTTCTTAAATTAATATTAGACTAGCTGTAAGCCCGTTGACCTCAACGGGAGGATTTTTGTTGCATTTTTAAGTAGTCAGAAAATTACAAACCTATTTATTGAATAAGCCAGAGATTCTAAAAATAAAATAAATATATCGGGGCATATATCGACAGCCCTGCCCTGTAGTATTTAAATTGTAAATTATTAAATCTTTGGAATAATGTTCAAGTTTGCTAACAATCATTTTTCATAGTAGCATAAATCGATCTCGGCGCATATATCGACAGCCCTGCAGTTTTTAAATTGTAAATTATTAAATTTTTGGAATAATGTTTAAGTTTGCTTACAATCATTTTTCGTAGTTTATATTTTATTTAACTAATTTTCAAGTACGCTAACAAAAATATTTCGTAGAAAAAGAAAAAGACCCGAGGACATCAGTACGCACACATTTGTGAATTGTTAAATGTGATTTGTGAAAAGTGATTATTTTATCGACTATTAATATATAGATTTTGGAATTTTTAGAATAATCTAATATTCTAATTTTTAGAATAATTTAATATCTACTTTTTTTTCACTTCAATGGAATGTGAGAAAAAAGTCGGAAAATAAATGGGCAAAGAATTAAATTATATTTATATAAAAAATGCAATTTTCACATGCAAAATATTATAAATTAATTGGACATTTTATCAAAACAAAATTATCAAAATTTTGACTTATTCTCCAAATAGAACTTGTTTTTTAGAATATATATATATAATGATTTTTACTTACGTTATTTTATTACAAATACTGAAACTATGCTTTCGCCAACAACTAACTATACCACGTATGTACCTAGATTAAAAACAAATCTTTAAATAATTGAGTCTTATATTTATTTTTTGAAAAACTTATTTCGCTAGTCAATCGGATTTTGTTATTTTGATAGCATTTATTTTCATACGATCAAGATGTAATGTGATTTAAAAAGAAAGTTTTCAAAAAAAAAAAAATGTTATAAACCAAAAAAAACGCTCAAGGCTAGATTCGAACCACAACTTTCAGGTTATCAACCGAGCGTTCTACCTCTAGGGTACAGAGGAATAAAGAAATGTTCGTAAAATAAAATATATAATATGCATGTTGTTTTTCAAATAAAAAACGAAAGTTCCAATTTCAAACGAAATTTAATATATAGTTTCTAGTTTTATGGGTGCCGTCACAATATTCCATTTTTGAATCTTGAATACAAACAATCGAAGTCAGTATGAAACGCAAATATCGTTCCATTTTCAATTTTTTAAATTTATATACACTATTTTTATCGCTCTGATATTTATGACGTTAGCTCAGTTGATAGAGAGCTCGACTGGTAATCCAGAGTTCTGCGTTCGAGCCTGGGACGCGGAATTTTTTTTCAGCGATTTACGACAACACGAAATGTGCTTCTTCAAATCTCTACACAAATATATATATATGTAAGTGTATTGAAAAAATGTGTCTTTAGTATGAATAAAAAAAAGGCGACAGCGGGGCTGGGGAGGGGGAGGGGATCGTCTTTCATGACGTCATCGAAAACGGACCGACAGACGTAGATACTAACATTATCGAGTATTAATATATAGATTGTGTCAATTGAACACCAGTTTAGAAAACGTCGTGCACTTAAATGTTGTGTTTATTTCTTAATTTACTTATGGCCGAAAATCATCAAAACACTTTTTTTGTGCGTGGGTGGGTTACGTCCTTTTTCCTTTCCACAGTCGATATAATAATACTTATTATTATAATAGTACAAGTGATACATTTCATGGAATACCACATCGACATTGAAAACTAAACTGGAGAATGATTTATTTTATATGTAGTATTATTCTATTTTATACCTATTTGTTTGAATAATTTAATGTGATAAATAAGTCACGGTTGTTGGTTCTACTCTTTTCAGAGACGTTGCCGAAGAAAAATGAATTTCGGAATAAGCCAGTGGTTAAAGATCTCTACACATTATAGATTCTCCATTTTTACATCTGCATTTTTTTAGCCAGACCATCTTGTGATGTGTCCACAGTTGTGTGTATGAACTACTGTAAAAACCGAGGCTGTAATAAATATGTGATCTTTCCCAGGCTTCTCAAAACGTTGGTCCGCCTAATGCGCACACTACTAAATACTAATTTTCTCCGGTGTTTAAAATAAGTTTCCTTATAATATCTGTACTTTTTTTTCGTATTCTACGTGTGGATATAGATAATAGGTACATGAGCAAATGGATCAGGCGATAAGATTATGAAGTGGCAGTGGCGTTATTGCGAAATATTAAAAGTTTTGGCAAATGCGCTGCATATATAATATTACATAATTTAACTTATTTTAGGATTTTGTATGAGGTCCGTCCCTTTTTGCGTGGTTTCCATTTACGCGCGTTTGTGTATCTACCGCGTAAATCGGCGAACGAGTGTAATTTAAAACATAGCTTCTCAACCTTTTTGGGCTCGTGGCCTTTTTTGAGTCTTATATTTTTCCGTGGCCCCCATACTCGTAGTTATCGGTTTTTCGAGATTTGGGACACAATTATTTCGGGAGCTCGGAATTGATGGTAAAAAAGTGAGAAATAATAATGGCTGATTTTAAAAACCTGAGAATTTACGGATTTCTCAAAATTAAAAAAAATGTGAGTCCATTTTTTAGCCCGTTGACTCATATAAAAAAAATGGTTGCTGACAGATTTCAACTGTGCTGTGACTTCCCTTAAATAATATTTTCTCTGTGGTCCCCTTGGAACATGCTATGAAACCAAAGCCAAACTACAAAGAACATGCTGTGGAGGTCAAAGTACCAAATCCGATTGGGCCCTAATGTTTTGAACAATTTTACAATATTCTAGCGACGACACTGACTACTCTCAATGTTCTGTTCATGTTTAGATGCAATACTACGTTTACACGGAGTCTGAAGTTAATTTGTTATTAACAATAGGTAAACAGTTTGGAGATCTTGTAAGTAGAGTTAGTTGAACTTATAACTGCATCGCGATGTTCGGCGGCAGCTGCTCTCCGTTCCCTGTGCACCGCTGTCGTCTCGAAGACTCAAAGAATGTTAACGGAAAACGTTTTGCGACTAGAAAGACTCCCGCCGTGTGCTGTTTGCTGCGGTGGACACACTTCCAGGAGATTATTGTCCCCACACAATGGTTACGCAAAGAAAAATAAATACAATAGTCTTTTTATGTGTGTGTTGCCAGCTGAAAAAAGTTCTGCTTCATCTAATTCGAAACACGCACAAATTAAATTTAATGTTATCTTTCTTTTATATTGACTAGTTATCTTATTGCTCATAGATACTCTTAAAACAAGCAAACGTCTTCATCCAAGTTTAACCGTTGGCAGCGTCTGCTGCTTAGCGTGAAATGCAAGTTCTTATATCGACCCGTAATCGACCGATAAGCGTAATCGACAATTCATAACTTTTACATACAATGTGGTTAGTCATATTTGTTCAATTCATTTTTTTTGCGAGCTTATTACGTAAATAAATTAAAAAATAAACCTTCTATACAATTTATGAATTGTCGCTTACGCTTTTCTGTCGATATATGAATATATATTTTTAATGATAAGCACAAAGTATACCAGAATCGGCGCCGTCACCTAATTGTTTGATAATTACTTAATGGTTTGATTTCGTAACGATTGAACAGACAGATGCTGCAGATACACCATTAAGTGAAAAATAATTGATTGTACACGCAATCTTCTGGAAGAAAGTAGTACAGCCGCTTACGAGTCAGTTAGTGACTAGAGAAGCTTGACATATTTATCTATAATCTATGGAAATGGGCAAACCAAATTTTGATACCTCACGTCACAATTGTTTTCTTCATCCAGAGCCTTCAGATGAAATATTAAAAAAACAATGTGTAACTGAGGAACATTTAGCATTTATAACTAAAGCGCCATTGCCGATAAAGTGGTTTTTATTTTATATTTTCACGTATACTTGCTTGTTAATTTTTTGATTTAAAGTCATTATTATTTATATATTTTAAATAAATCTAACCGCGATTATCTTAAAAACCACAGCAATTTCTTTACTCTATTACAATAAAAACCAAAAACTACTAACCCCCCTCCTAAAACCCCAATATCTTATAAATCCACCCAACTTACGTTAAATCCCCCCCCCCATTCCTCCCACTACCCATCCTTTCACACAATAATAAACCTCTCTCCCCAACCTCCTTTCTCAAACAAAAAAATCACCCCACCCACACACAATAAATTTTCACTCTCAAATCCAATACCCCCCCTAATAAAACCCCCTCACATAACCTAAAAACATCCAAACCCCCCCACATCTACTTTATCTCCCCAAAAAAAATCCCCCATCACCCCCACACCCATAATCCCACCCTACACCCTTAAAACCTACCCCCACCCCTTCTACAAACCACCCCCAAAACTTATTAACCCCACCCCAAAACCCCCTACCCAAACACCCCATTACAACAAAAAACCAATTTAACTCAAATCCAATCAAAATCCAATTAAAACCCTCCACTACCCTCCACCCTCCCACCTAAACCCCCCCATCCAACTCTACACCAAAAACTCACATCCAAAAAAACACTACCAAATTACACATACCACTAATTCACCAACCTCCATTCTAAATATCACTAAACCCAAATACTTTACCTATAATCCTATTCACCCTACTCATTCAACTTATCCTCACACAATTAACCTATCCCCTCCAAAAAACACACTCAAAATTACCACCACCCACTTACCTAAATACACTACCACACAAACACACCCACAAAAAAACAAAACCAAAAACCACCTCCTCTCATTTCTCTATCAAAAAACCACCACACCCCTACAAAATCCCCACAACCAAAACCCACAACAACTACACCCCACTCCCCACCTACTCACCCAAAATTATAACTCAACCCACCAATTCATTCTATTTCCCCTACAACATAACCACCCACCAACCCCAAAAACAAAACCAAAAACCATCCCTTCAACTCACAATTTTCCCCACATACAAAAACTAAAAACCCTCATCCCCATCTACTCACCCCTTATACCACCCCCCCCAAAAAAACCTCTCACCCACTCACTTCTGACCCACATAAACCCTACTCTCCCCTCCCATTCATCCCCCCACCTAACCTCCATACCACCCCAACCATCCCGATCCAATCCCCAACCCTCCCCCACATTAAAAACACCCCACAAACAAAAATCCCCTAATCCAAACAATTCCCAAAAAACCCCAACCCACATCAAAACACAAACTTTCAAACCCCACCTCCCCCAATAACCCCCACCTTTCCACTACCTTCCACTCTCCTAATCACATATCCTACCACACCAAACAAACCATACGTCAAATTATTGCGGTTTTTTAAACATTTTTAAAGAAGAAAACATCTTCCTGTGTTATATTTTATGAAGAGAAATTTAATATCCGCTGTGAAATAAGTAATGCCTCTTTATTTGTCACTAATGACAATACATTGTGGGGAAATGTTAACCCTTTGTCGCATTCCCGGGTATTGTTGGATAGTTTCCATTGTTCGCAGCCCTAGGTGCACTTCACGAGTGGGTTAGCGATTTTGTGGGCTAGGCGGTCTCGTAGTTCCTACGTCAAAATAATAAAAAACGACGCCAAAACAATGTAAACAATACAGCTCACTGTATAATATGGCTACAACGGCTAGGAAAATAATATACAAAAGCGTTTGCGATGTTGAAAACTTACTATACATAAATAATGAATAATTTTGTTGAAATTATACTGATTTGAATTAAAATAATTTTCCAAAAATTCTTAAATCTTATCTAAACTACTCTGTGTAGTTTTCTCTCGCTTTAACTCTTCTGGGAAGTAAACCTGAAATATATTTTGAGTACTGGCTCATTCATATCGGATGAAAAGCAGAATGCGCCCGCCACACATGAACACATATATATATATAAAAAATGATATTTTATCCTGAAAAACATTTCTGGTAATATTCTGAGCAAATAATTTTGATACCAGTGGCTGTCATTTTTTTTTTATTTAAATTTATTACTCATACAGCGGTGCTTTATCAGCGCTATATGGAGACATTAAAAAGCCACGTCCTGATCGTAGCAGGTACGAAACAGGTCCTGAACTTGGGAAATAAAAGTGGCAATATGTACAAAGGAATAATGTGTTTTTCGTGTGGAAATATTGACAGTGAAAACTCTAAAAGCGAGTATATTTATCGTATATTAACACAAATTTATTGATAACAACAGGACACGCCACATAAAAGTATCATAAAAAATATAATATTTTAACATCAGTGACTGACTCCATTGAGGTTCATCTTTGGAAGCTAAAACCTCAATATTTGGCTAATTTTAGAAATTTTAACAAGTCGTCATTTTCGAGGTGTGCCATCCAACCCTTTCGCATGCCACCTAGTGGCACGCGTGGGATACATTGCCTACTGATGTCACAAGAGAAAAAACTCTTAACAAAATTTCAATCATTTAAAACATACATTTTACTCAATCGCAAATAATTGCATCTACATATGTTTAAAGCCGGCTATTATCCAGAACGTATCCTTCGCGATCAACAGAATGCTATCCGTAGATGTAATTATCATAGACGCTTCTTCATTGGTCTTCTCCGCCATAAACACATTAGGGGTCTGCACACTGGGGCGCGCGTCGTCCAGGATTAGGTGACGTATGTTCCTTATGCCTAATGTGCATAAGGAACTGACGCAGCGGTGGGCTGCCAATACGTTAACAAAGGGCTCGCATAATCTCAAAGCAATTCTCGGTGTCCTGGGAAGGAGTAATTTTTTTTATCACTCCGATTCAATTATATGTGATACTCAAATAAGCAATTGATTGTTATTTAAGACACCTAAAATATGAAAAAATACACAATTTATCGTAAAATTATCAATTATAAATGGCTAAAAATATACTACTCTGTGTACTAAAGCTGTCGTAGATAATATATAAGTCAGAAATTGCAAATATATACTAATTTGATCTGAGAAACTAACAAGGGGCTCGCCGGCCTTAGTATAATTTGACGAGGGGCCGAGCCCCTTCCAGCCCACCTCTGAACTGACTTCACAAAAGCGTGGACGACTGCATGTCAATGTAAAGTGCCCTATTATCTTGAAAATGTCTTGACTTCTAGATCACATAAATGTTTAGATGGCAACAAAGTAATTCTTATCACTTTTTGGATACATAGTTCTAAATCCATCTCAGGATAATGATAACGCCCCAATCACAAGATTTCAGATTACTGGTTGTTATAGACTCGTCCGACCTCACAATCAATGCCCAGAATAATATTTGTCTTATCAGCTCTTTTTATAGAAATTATTTTATTTATCAATACAGATGTACCATGTCCCACATAACGATAGCCGATCCATTGTTAGTTTGAACATTTAACAACACTGTTGATTTTTTTTTAACGTGTGCTGTGTTTTATAATAGTTCTGCTGTTATTAAAAAGTAATTAAAACAAATATTTGAATAAAATGGCGGCCGCAACTGATGCAGACTCTAGCAGAAGGTCAGTTTTATTTATTTTTGTTGTACTGATTTAATTCAATGAAATATGATAACAGCTGTATTGATTGCATTGGAATTCATTTGGTAGGACTCCATAAGAATAAAGTAAACATAATTATTTAGTTTAAACATAAAAGAAGTTAAGGAATCGATTGATAGCTATTTATTTATGTTAAGCTAGCGATAGTTTTGACGATGGCCGAAGCAGTAAATCGAAAAATGTAGAATGCTTTTTTTATATTATTCGGATCAAATTACTGATCCCATAGAATATACAAAAAGTGGGTATATTCATGTATTGTAAAGGGCCGTCTATGTATGACGTCACACGATTTTGGCTTTTTTTTAACCCCCTCCAACGTCACATTTTCATCATATAACATTTTCACATTTTGTATCAAATCATCACGATATATCAGACCACCTCCCCCCACCGAGAGTGATATCATATATGGACGACCCCCAATGTTACGTTTAAAGATAAACAAACTAAATTTTCTGTGAGTGCTTAAAATACAGTAATGTTTCCAATATTTATTCCTGTCTCATCTCGTCCTATTCTTTATGTTCTATATTTGAATCGTAATGTTCGATTGTTTTTTGGTTTTTTGCATTTTCTCTGCCATAATTACATTGAATTAAAATGTGCAATGGCTTAAAAAATGTTAAGATTTCAATAGAACCATGAAAAAATTGCTGCAGATCTTAACTTTAACATTGTTATGTGCACTCAACTCTTTTTTTTACACGGTAGATACTTTTCACAAAAATCGTGTAAAAAAATGATTGTATTTTTATAAACTTTAAGATTGGTCCCCAAAATTTAAAAAAAACCGTGTTATCTGGAAAAAGACCATTGTGGTATTAAAAAGAGAGGGAACAATATGAATATGTAAATTACACAAAATACTACTCATTATGTGTATTTTAATTTAGAAAAAAGAAATAACATTCATCGTTAATTGATTATATACGTTACTTTTATAAGAGACTGGACATAAGTTGCTTTCATCGCTAGAAATTTCTGACACCACTTACGTATTACATACGATCAAATTAAGATTTTTGTTTGTTATAAACCAGGGCTCCAACTTCGCATTGATTTTTTTTTTTAAATATTTTCATTTAAATAACATATCTGTATACCATCAGATGTATACCATCAGCCGCCTGTGTGGTCGAGTGGTCAACATCGTTGGCTACCGCTATGGAGGGCACGGGTTCGAATCCCAGTACGGGCAGTTTTATAAATTGATTTTTCAATCGATTTTATGAATTTCTGTTCAAAGGCATGGATGTATGTGATGTCTTGAATTCCCCCCTCCCACCCATCCTATCCTATGAACAGGGCGTATCGAGAGCGATTAGCTAACCACTAGTCCTGTCCTAGCCCTTTCCTTCTATTCCTACTCTCTTTGGAAAAAGAGAGGTTGAGCAACTGAATAACAAGCAGTTCTCGTAGAAACATTTCTGTTGAGATAAACTCCATTAGGAGTCCATATGCTCCATATTGGGAGCGGACATGGTAAAAAAAAAAAAAAACCATCAGATCACTTTAGTTAGTAGAATAGATTCTAGTAGATTTCACCAATCAATATTATGAATAGACTAATAATTATTCAATACCGTAAAATTATTTTTCTCCGGTTTTTCCGATCCCGAATCCACCTCTGGAAAAATACCCGACTCCGACACCCACAGCCCAGGTTATTACTGTATTGTTAATAGGAAACCTGTCATCTAGGGCATCCAATCCCGGCATTCGGGATCCCGTTCAATTTTCTGATCCCGAAATCCTGGGATTGACATGGTCGCGATCCCGGGATTTCGGGATTGAGAAATTTTGAGTAAATCCCGAAAAGTGAGACGAAATTGGCAAATTGTGGATATGAAATTTCTCGGAGAGCTAAAAAAAAAAAACACGGTTTTGTGAGAATCCTGGGGAAAAGTATACCAAATCGACGATTTCAAAATCCTCGGTGAGCTAAAAAAAAAACAAACGAGGTTTTGTGACAATCCTGGGAAAAAAGTATACCAAATCGGCGATTTCAAATTCCTCGGTGAGCTAAAAAAAAAAACGAGGTTTGCAGATAATCTGAGGAAAAAGTATAGGGAATCGAGGATTTCAAATTCCTCGGTGAACTAATCCCAATCCCGGGATTGAAAATTTATCAATCCCGAAATCCCGGG
This sequence comes from Himalopsyche anomala, assembly GCA_031772345.1. Classification (NCBI taxonomy): domain Eukaryota; kingdom Metazoa; phylum Arthropoda; class Insecta; order Trichoptera; family Rhyacophilidae; genus Himalopsyche; species Himalopsyche anomala. Next base: position 7,995,115 of record CM062837.1, on the reverse strand, counting down.
ATTGGAAGAAGGCTCCGGGATTGCATACCCTACTGTCATCCATAATTCGTGTAAAATGAAATATTTGCTTTTTTACTGAACCGCGTTATTTCAAAATTGTGTTAAAAAGATTGTATAATTAATATACTGTATCTGAAGATTACTGTGTTTTTACATCCGTCACTGAAGCGACATCTCGATGTGTTACTTCAGTTATTTGTTTACTCGTCCATCGTAATTACGTAAAATATTACAGTTAGTGTGTTCAAGAATCACGTGTGTTTATTGATCTATACGTGACCAATCAGTGGCGTTCATTGTCACGGTGAGGTTATCAAGGTATTGCGAAATTGTCTTAGTGGTGCAAATATAATATAAAATTATCACTACATCCGGCTGGGTCTTGGGTTCTAGTCAGCGATGGGCTGCCAATACGTTAACAAGGGGCTCGCTTAATCTCGAAGCAATTTTTAGCGTTCTGAGGAAGGAGTGAATTTTCTTATCACTTCTATGTAATTATATGCAATATTTAAATAAGCAATCGATTTTTACCTTAAACACGTATAATATGTAACAATATGCAATTTACCGTAAATTTATCAATGTAAATAGCTAAAAATGTATTATTGTGTGTACTGCTAATATATACTGTAAGCTGTCGTAGATAATGTATAAATTAGAAATTGATGAAAAAAATCTTCTATATGCAATACTTAAGCAAGCAATTGATTGTTAACGATATGCAATTTACCATGAACTTATCAATGGCAATGGTCAAAAATCGTCGTAGATAATACATGAGTCAGAAATTGCAGTTATTTAGTAGTTTGATCTGAGAATATTGTTTTCGGTTTAATTAACAAGGGACTCGGTATTATTTAAATTCAGCAAGGAACTCGCGGAAGCCTTTCCGAACCCCCTATAGCCCACCGCTGCATGTGAGTCTCAAATACTCTTAAAACTTCATATTGCAAGCATATATTTTATTTGACTTACTTATTCAATAAAACAACCATCAATCCGTCTAGACACAAATACTAAAGCACCACATCCAAGAATGACCATCAAAACCACGAAGCTTGACGACTCCAACTGCACCTAGTGTTTAGGTTAGGTTAGGTTAGGTTAGGTGTACGCGGCCGAGGGCGTTTATTGTAGACCAGCGCCTAACATACCAACAAGATAGAAAAAATATCAAAGTATGTTAGTTCTACAAATATTATTTTATAGCTATTTCGGCTTACGCCATCATCAGATGTAAACTCAGTTTAAACTCTATGTTTAAACTCAGGAGTGGGCTGGAGGGGGCCCGGGGGGGCTCGCGCGAGCTCCTTGTTAAATTTTGGTGAGGCCGGCGAGCCCCTTGTTAAGATAAGAAAATCATTCGTCTTAGATAAAATCAACATATAACTGCAATTTATGTGGATGGTTAAATTTTATTATGAAACAAGAATTAGTTACCCCTTAATTTTTTCATTCAGCATTGTGGGCTTTCGTGCCAGGCCTCATGGGTTCGAGTCCTAGTACGAGGCAGCATCTTTTCGATCGATTTTCTGTTCGAAGGTATGGGTGTTTGTGATGTCTAAAAATTCCCCCCCTACTCTTCCGATCCTTTGAAAAAAAGCTTTGGTTGAGATACCTTCATTAGGAGGTCATATGATCGACATTCGGAGCGGATAGGGATAAATAAAAAAAATGAATACGTTTTACCGAGCCCCTTGTTAAGATATTGGCAGTCTACCGCTGTTTAAACTTACATTTACTAATAGCCCACTGCTGAGTACCCATATTATGTTAACATTTTTGAATTTTGTTGCAAGGATTGCAAACTTAAAGTTACGACACTGAATGATTGATAGGACCCTTAGCAATATTTTTAACACTAGGCAGATGTGTTCATATGTTTATACAAATACGGAAATATTTTGTTTTTGTATTTCACAATTTTTAATTCATAGAGAGATTCATTATTTTGATCCAATTACTAACACCGTTACACTTTGTGTAAAAAACACGTTGAAATAAAATTCAAAGCCAAATTATAACAATGAAAACTTAGTTTAGAATAAACGTTAGGGTGTTAGAGTTCGTAAGATGCTTTAGTACAGGGGTTCTTAATTCCGTGCCCGAGGAGCTATTGTCATGCGCCCCTACAAAGTATTTAATGAATCCCAAGCGGACACGGGTGTCCAAGAAATATGAAAAATTAAATACTCGGTATTCAAATGGAATATAAGCAGTATTTTGATGAATATGTGTAGTGCCATATATACTGAGTCAATATAGGTTTTTAAAATATCGAATTTGAGTGTATATTAGGCAAAATTACTTCCCTTAAAAACACGCGGTATCGAGACATATTATTGATCTATTTGCGTGGTATTCAAACGGTTATCAATATCAAAAAAAGACTCATTTAATACTATGATATTTTTATTGAAATTATAAATATAATATATACACATTTATGTTGGTTAACGAAAAAGTATTCATTCCACCCTCTGTAGTTATTTCATAATGATATAATAAATGTAACACATATAAAATCTTGTTATTTTATAAATTCCCACTGTGCAATTCAAAGTGCGCCCACTACTATCTTCGTGAATCTTAAATGTGTATGTTGCCGCAAAAAGGTTAAGAACCCCCTAATGCAGCGATTTACAACCTGGGAGACGCGAACAGTTCAAAACATTTATTTACTCTTTAAAACGTGTCTTTATTACTTATGAAATAAAGGATGGGGAGGCGAGAATATATTATTTTTCTTCAAAGGGAGGCGCAGTAACATAAAGGTTGGAAATCACTGCTCTAATATCTCTTCTAAACTAGTTTAATATAATGTTTAGTTAAACTAAATAATTTTTTAAACATATTTATTATAATGGCATAAAACCGAAATAGCTGTCAACGAACTCGTAAAATTTTTGTAGTACGAAATATTTTAAACTAATTGTGTCGAAGTTCTACCGAGTAAATGTCAATTCAATCAGGATAATTAAATTCTTCAACTCAAAATTATTGACATGTCAATATGTATAACGGTGATGCAGTGTTCATTTTCAGTGTATTTTTCCTCATATCGGATTTTCTCATGTGATTATTTATTTGAACGCCACTGCGTTCACAACTTCAATAATAATTGGTGCCAGATGTAGTGTAACTTGGAAGTAAACAAGTTTACTGTATTAATTGAATGAGAATCTACTGTTGAACTAGTACAAGATGTTGAATAGAATATCAAAGCATGTTGATGTGGCCACAACATCAATGTTTTTGTAAACAAACTATTCATTCTGCAAGGCCTCATAATTAAGTCAAAGTAGGTAAGTCGCTAATATGTTGATAATCTTTCCGTTTCTTTGTCGTCTTTTAAAACAAAAAACAAAAACATTTCAATTTCATAAACTATGTCAAAAACATACAAAACTTTTTTATAAGCATCATTATGTTGATCTGTTCAAAATTTACAGTAACATATTAAAAGTGATTTGCTAACTACTCCATCTTCATATCAATAAAATTAATTTATTGGGTGACAAAAGAAATATTAATAGAAAGCTTTTTTATCATATCCAGTTAGAATATGGAGAATATGGATTCATAATGCGATGGTTTAGGATCGCAGGGGTCTATCTGTATATAAAAAACAATGTTGTTAGTTCACTAAAGTATAAGACGTGATTTTATCTTTGTGATACTAACATTATAATTTGATTTGTAGATATATCCAACCGTATCTTGTAGGTGTTTATATTATGTACGAGATAGCGATTTGTTTCAATAATAAATGCGATTATGGCATAATATCCAAAACCGAGCTTAACTCTATACACGCATTTTTGTAGTTAGGCCCATGCAATCCTAAGCCCTCGAATGTACCTTATCTAAGCAGAAGTTGTTCTAAAAACAACATCTGCATAACCATCAATCAGAAGCTCAACATCTATTTATCGGCAAGAGTAAGGGTGGAGATGGGACATGGTATATGGTTAGCAAGACGCTCTTGCTATTTTGATTGGTATCTTTTCATATATTATGGGGTGCTTGTAGAGCAAACTACGGTCTCTCTTTCATCGTTGGTTAGTGTTTTTTTTTTATTATTTATAAAATTTAGACATTATATATATATCTATGCCTTCAAACACAAGTCTAAGAATCAATTTATTGATTGAAAAATCAATTTATGAATGTGTACTGGGATTCAAACCCATGGACAATCCCGTAATCGAAGAAACCACTCGGCTATGAATTGATATATTCGTCTGTAGTTTGTCTGTAGTATGGCACGCCTGGTTAAACTACTCTATATCAGGGATAGCCACTGCGTCGATCGCAATAGTATTTATTTGACACAATTACCAGCGGTATCAGTCAATCGCCATCAATATTTCGATTAACTACTCGATATTATCTACTTTATATGTTGGAAAAGCATTTCGAAATTTCGGCGTATAATTTTTTATGCCAAGTGATTTCTGCGAATCAATTTAGAAATAATCATGAGGTCTAATTCTTGTTACGTCGAAATGCAAAAACTTCTAAGAAACCGCAATAATAAAATTCTGTTTTATTGGGCTTTTATCCCACGGTGAAGTAGGTGAGAGGTTTACCTGCTTGATGTTGGCTGATCGAGATGTTTACCTGTTGGAACTTGCGTTTCGCATATACACTAGACAGGTATAGGTTACTCAGGTATTTTAACGGCTGTCTGTCAGTCATTTCAAAATAGTAAACAAATAACATTCCGGCTTTAGGTACATCAGTTTGCACTAGTCGCAGGTGATTTTAGGCTTTGATTGAATTACAATTTATTTATTAAACTACATTGCATGAGCTCAATTAATTACACATACTCATTATAATTAGAATGTATTTTCTGTTGTACTTAATTATTAACCGAGGAACACTCACATACCACATGTTTTTAATTTTTTTTTTTAAAATAAGGCTCATGGATTTTATGCATTATGTTAAAAGTTTACTTATAAAATAATATATCAAGTTGCATTATCGAAATTTCGTATATTTGATTTTTCTTTCAGGGTTGTCACAAGCATAAATAAATATATTTTTTACATATTTATAAAAAAAATAATATAAAAAGTAAAAATATTAGTAAGTGTAATATATTCGAAAATTAGCCTAATTATTGTATCGATAAATGAAATAATAACTGAACGTACTAGAACAGTCGTGGGGAACCTGCGGCCTTTTAGCTACTCTGGTGCGGCCTTTTGACAGCCCTGAGAATTCTGCAAATTTTTGTAAATTCGTTAATTCCTGAAATTTTGGGTGCCAAAATCCTTGGAAGACCTAAAAAAGGTCCCACGCTGGTAATTTTGGAAATTCGCAAAATTCTGGGCTTTACAAATTGGCATGAAATTGTTTCTGGCCAAAGATTCCCTACTCAATTCCCTGTCAATGTTTACTGCAGCCTTATGTTGAATCAGAGAAATTAATATGGCCTTTAGAGAGAAAAAGGTTCCCCACCCCTGTACTAGAAGAAAGGGCAATGATAGAAAATATTGTAGGAGAAAAAACAATCACTAATTTTTCATCAACATTCATCAACATTTTAATTTAGGGTCAGAGTCGGATTCGTTTTATTTTTTAACTACTCCAGAGCTGTTTTTTTTCTTGAACGACTCAAACTTGAATAAACGCGCGGTGGTCAATTTTTTATTTTTAATAATAAAAATTTAAAATAATTATTTTAAGGTATTTAGTATCTCAAGTTTGTATTACCTATACATTCTTGGAAAACCTCTTGATATTTATTTTTAAAAATTTGTCTATTACTTGTTTCGGTCCGGAAAAATCTTCATTCCCACTTTACCTGAGTGCTGCTTAGATTCGTTATATGTACATAAATGAACTATTAAATATTACTTGAATTAATATTGTTATTCACTGAACTACATTGTTACTGAATATTTACGAATTATTTCCAAACTTGTTATACCTTCTTTTCTAATTAAAATTATTTTTAACTCCTAACTGAATTCTTTATATCTGTATGTTTAATCTGGATTATGCTATTTTTGTATACTCGATTGTATATTTAATTATTAAATATTATTTAAGTCTTATCTGGTAACATTGAATCGAAATATTTTATTAATTATTATTACAATCACTTACCTGTTATCTGTTTTTATAACCTTGCGACATCTTTAAAAGATAAATGAAACTTCATAAAAAAACGAAAACAAGATAATTTATATTACAAAATAACAGTTATAGTGTTTATCTGATGATATATTAATTAGTAAATAAAAAACATGTTACTACTATTTTATGAATAGTCACTTTACGTATTTCATAATCCGCGGATGCCCGAGTTTCTCATGATCCAGGATACGGACAATGACGTCATAAAACGATTATCTATCAACTAACTTTCTTACTAAATTAGTTGACATAAAGTGATAACAATATACGACATCAAATAATCATTATATATACATTGATATTCACAGCTATACTATTCAACTGGCTGAGTAACTAGATGCGATATATATTTTTCGTCTTTGAGAACTTCAGACATAATTCATATTCAAAATTAAAATTATCACCAAATCTAACGAAAGCAATCGTATTGGAATTATAAAATTGATACTATTAATAAAAACACAATATTCCTTTTAACTTTATTCCAATTTATTTAAAAGGTAAGGACCGGTTTCGCTCATTGCGAGCATTGTCAATTGATGCTATGATGCATGTTTGTAATGAGCGAAACCGGTCCTGACCTTTTAAATAAAGTGGAACAAAGTGCAACGGAATATTGTGTTTTTATTATTATAATACCATTCCACCAAGTATTGACAGTGAATACCCTAAAATTGATACCATTAAAAATATTTTTATAATTAATTTAAACGATTGTTAAGTGGGTCCTCTACTCACGCGGTCAATACAAAAAAACAATTTTGTCCGTTTGTTTCATATATCAATTCTTTTTTTTTTGAAATTTAAGTATTCCTCGACTTACGCGGTTTTTAATTTACGCTAAATCTTTCGGAACGCAATAATCGCGTAAGTAGAGGACCCACAGTCAGGGCCGGCGCCACCATATAGGCGAAACAGGCAACCGCCTAGGGCGCATAAATAGAGTATTCATAATTATTTATATGTACTTACTTTAATGATTATAAATAACAGTACATTTTATTTTATTTTGATGTTTGTATTAATTGTTCGTTGTAATTATGTATAGTATTCTATATGATTCGAAAAAGAGAGGTTGACCGACTGAGTGACAAACTGTTCGCGTAGAAAAGATTATGTTGAGATACTTCCATTAGTAGGTCATATGCTCCACATTGGGAGCGGACATGGATGTATAAAAAAAAATATTTCTAATGATCCCGAATTGTTTTTTTCATTATTTCGAAAAAAAATTGAACGATTTGTTGAAAAAGGGGCGCACCAATAACCGTTGCCTAGGGCGCTAAATAACCTCGCGCCGGCACTGCCCGCAGTGCACGTTAACGTTATTTAGCCATCAACACCCAATACACGAAACAAATATTTGACTGTCAAAATTTTAAGTCCTTCGTATTTTGCTAACACAAAAAATACTACAATAGAAGTCTTCCATGGCCTTAGCGGACGTACATGCTTTGGCGGTTATACTCGTCAATGGCACGCCTAGCGAGTTAGCGAACCGTAAGCAACATCTATGTTTCCTTATTTTATTGCCAAAATTGGCTAAATGCATATTTTTTTCGTAATGATTCAAAAATTCAGTTTTCTAAGAAATTCAGATAAGAATACTATGTAACACATCGCCATTCTAAATTTTAACGGTGATTCATAACTATTTTGCCTACGTGCTTTGCTACGAAACTGCATACTAAAGGCGGAAATATACTGCCGACACCCGACGTCACGTAAGCGTGTTGGATGAGATCATAGCTACATATTTGCCATTGTATTGTATGGAACAGGAACGCACTGCCAACATCCAACGCGACGCGACGGCAGTGCGTTCCTGTTCCATACAATACAATGGCAAAAATGTAACTATGATTTCATCCAACACGCTGACGTGACGTTGGGTGTCGGCAATATGTTTCCGTCTTAAGGCTTGTCGGTTTTCAACACCCTGCATCCGAAAGTCAGGTTTTCAACTTAGTTACCCGGTTTGCAACATTTTTTATTAAAAAAAAAAATATATATTTTGGGCACTTCGTTGTTTTACGCCAGGCGGTGAAATATTTTCATATGACATAATTCAAAAGTATTTGATGATTATTCGCTTAATTTTAACTACATTGCACCGCAAAAAATTACATAATGGAACAATAGAAATGTTTCGTTCATTAATAAAAACTATAAAGAAAAATCGTTTCTTTGAAATGTTATTCGTGTTCTTTCTCTATGAAAAATATCTCAAGACTACAAATTACGAGATAATCAATATCTTTTACGTATGAACGTATCCGAATGTATGTATGTTTATGGATGCAGGATATCGCTCTTGATCTTTAAAAATAATGTGAAATTAGTACAAAAAGTGTTTTTTTTTTTTTATATAACGCCTTTCCATTTAGAATGGACATTGAACACCTTGATAGTGATTTAAATATTTTTATTAGTTCATCGGAAAAATCTTCGTTCATTTGCAATCTCCTGAAACAGTTTGTATTCTACGCCACATGTCAGAAGAGTGTCACAAAAAAACTCCAGATATAAAAATCTCAAAATTCAGATTATGTTATCAGTATTTAATATCATGACGTTATTACAATTTTGTTTCCAATGACCTTATGGACAACGGTAGTGGCTAGTAGACTATTTTGTTTACCCCATTCGATTTTTATCCTTTTGCAATATTCCTCTCTATGTTATGATGGGGCCACCGTAATTATTTTTCAGTACAACAATCTTCTTACTACCTACCTAATATAAACAGCATACCACCTCTTGTGTTTCTAAGAATTCATCCCCTTAAATTAAATATATTGTCACTTTGATACAAGAAGTTTGTAACTAAAAAATTGACAGTTCTGATTACGAAACAAATGAAAAATTTGAACTTTTAGTATAAATGCGATGGCATAGATATTTTATGTTACACATATAATTTTTACATTAAAATTTAAATGCGTCTATGCCGATCTAATACAAATAAAGCTAGGAATTAATATACAGGGACAATTGCCTGCCTTTTAATATTCGTAGATGATAATTATCGATAAAAAATCTGATTTTAACAAACTAGTACAATAAATGCACCGACTGAGTTAAACCAGACATATATTTGATGATCATGAATATTTTCATTGAGTACTTACTTCTTCATTGGTATAGAAATACCAGACGAAAATATTATACTAATACCGGTATTACAACCAATTGGGATCTCAATACCGGGAGCGTAAATCAAGATCGATATATTAATATTTCATATCAAATACCGTCATTAAAAAATATACATCATCATAAATGACTAGCGGTTTGTTAAAATATATAATACACCATTAAAAAAGGCAATCAATTCTGGAAACTGACAATATTGATGCAACTCTTAGCAGATTTAAAAAATGTATTGCAATTCATCGCGAATATTTTTACTACAATATGAGATGGTTTTTATAAATACGTTCAAAATTCGGTTTTGGTTAATTTTCAATACCGGCATCTTCGTCTTTTTAAAAAACGTATTTCGGTATTGAAAAAGCACCATGAAAATCGGGATTCCAATTTCGGTAATACTAGTATTGCAATCTTTACTCCTTATGTTATTTTTCACAATTGAGTTAATTATCAATATCGGCCAGAACGTTGAAGATATAAAACTTCTTAACATAAATAGTTTTATAGAATTCTAGAAAGTTCAGATTTGTTTTTCTAAGTTTCTTGGAAATCCGATTCTGCCAAACCGTTCTGTTGATATCATCGTTTCCTAAGAAACACATTGTAAATTGTTGTTTACAAATAACAAAAATCACCTGCCTTTTAGGTGTAGGGTCGATTTACATTGTTATTGTCTTGATATTCTCAGGTAAATTGCTCATCCATTCATTTGAAGTCTACATAACAGGTAGAAAGTTGTATGAACTGTCATTTTTACAAAATAAACAATGCTATTACAGAGAACAGAACATGCTAACAGAGAACGTCAACTAATTGTTATGAATTATGTATTTTATTATACTTCTTAAAATATTTCAATTAATCGCGAACGATTTTATGAAAATATGTATGTGATTTTGGTGTGCGATTTTGGTTAATTTTTAATACTAAATTACCGGTATTTTGCGTATTTTCAAATCAGTATTTCGGTATTAATACACGGTACGCCATGAATACCGGAATTCCGGTTTCGGTAATTCTGGTATTGAATTCCCTAATCAGTACACATTTTTTTTTAATTAACAACATAAACTCAAAAATAAAGTATGATAATATTGAAAGTATCTTGATTATAAAAATACTTGTATTATCAAATTTATAGGTTATTTATTTATGTTGATTTTGCTCACAGATTATCAGTAAAAATCTTTTCTATCTCAATGCGTTTACAAGAATGTAAATAATATAATTTATTGTAAATAGATAAATGGGTGCGCTGTCAGTTACTTGACACGGGCTTGCTATCTATGTACATATATGCTTTATTTGGTAGATGGGTAGTTTTAGAAACCCACTATTTTTCTAAAGAATTTAATATAAAGAGCCAAAACAAGGATAGGAAAAGTAGTAGGATAAAAATCGTATAAAAGTATTGATTTAAACAAGTATTATTAAATTTGATTTTTTCATGTTTTTTTTGTAATTTAAAAAAAAAGTATTTGCCATTTCAGATAATGCCAATCAAATAAATATTTTAAAGTTGTTAGATCATGCGAGATTATTTTTTGTAACTCACTTGAAATTAATTCAAGGAGAATTGACATCACAAAAACCCATGTCACAGACCTAAAGTTAAATTTTAAAAATATAAATTTGATATCAACCTAACCGGGAATTGAACCCAGACCTGTTTGATTGATAGAGCCAAGCTAATACCAACTAGACCACAGCAGGCGACGTTATATTATTTATATTCGATGGATTTTTTCCAATCACATCATCATTAAAATTATGTTAGTATTATGATTGTTCTGATGTCGAAAATGCTAAAAGAATGTACAACTTTTAAAAAGCCATGGCGATAGGAATTTTGAATGTCACTCAAGGAAAAAATACATTACAAACACCCATGACCAAAGATCTCATATAGTCTATTGAAGAAATATTATTTTTGTATAGTTTACCGGGATTTGAGCTCAGGCTCATTCGATCGCTCTAGTAAATCACCTACCACAAGACCACAGAGGTCGACGTCATATCAATTACATACTTCTTATGGACGAAAATATGTCGCAATCTTATATTATTTGAGCTCTACCAATGTTATGTACATATAATTCAATCAACTCGCAAAAAGTTATTTAATTTCTATAAATAATAGATTGTTTACAATAATGATTTTAGTTTGGGGGATTTTTATTATTTCTACGCTACAATGTATCCAGTTGTTCTACCTGAACAAATTTAAGACGAATATTTTTTTAACACGTTGTACCTCGAACCGTGTTTTCAAGTAATGTTCTATTCTTGTAAATATAGCTATAATTGTATTTAACAGTTATTACAAAAAAAGTATAAAAACCATTATAGAAAATATTCAAATCATTAAACAGTATTATTTAAATCAAAAATAGTTTTGGAATTGCAAGAGCTAAAAAAAAATCTGGTGGAATAGTATAGCGAATTTAGGATTTAAAATTCCTCCATGAGCTAAAAAAAAAGTTTTGAGACAATCCGGGGAAAAAGTATACCAAATTGATGATTACAATTTCCTCGGTGAGCTAATCCCAATCCCGGGATTGAAAATTAATCAATCCCGAAATCCTGAGATTGGAAAAAGGCTCCGGGGTTGGATACCCTAGTTTTAACTATGGCTGTTTAACCCTTTGGGCCTCAGAGCGCCGATCTATCGGCGCATACTTTGGTATATCATGTAGGAGGCAATAGCAAAGGAATCATTGTGAAACAAAAAAGGGTCACTAGAAGAAAAAAAAAAAATAAAAAAAACTCTAAATTATTTTGCTGATATATATGTTTTTTTCATATCTTATCTTGTGGACCTTGCAAGTTGTGTGCCAAGGAAAAGAAGTAATTTTCGGTACATGTTTAAATATTGTAACTGGCAATAATATTATACAAAATTGAATAATTATAATCTTTTAAGCCATCACAACAAGTTTTATCTGAAATGACTGAAAAGTTTCACAGTTGTAGCACTTTTAAAAAGCTCTTAAGAAAAATGCAATTCTTTAAAAATTATCCGCGCACACGGAATAGTTCTTTATGATTTGATCCGTAGCCGAAAGAGTTAAAATGAGTCATTGGTAGACCAATTGTATGAAATACGTTCTAAATATCGCCTTCCTAACTTGTAGAATATGCCTACTCATGCGAAAATGTGAAGGAAGGAAATAAAGGTCGATGAAATTGGTACCACTTAATTCGTTTCATTGGAGTTTGAACGGTATACGGTTGGGTAATGAATTAAAATGTTATTTTATTATAAAACCCAATCAAATGTATAAGATTACACCTAATCTTTTTTTACGCGATTTATTTTTGCGCAACTTTGAATTTACGCGGATTTGGAACCGATTTATCAAATTATATGAAAATGAGGTTTTTTTTAAGCGCCACTTTCTGGAACCAATGTATCGCGTAAAAAAGGTTTAGGTGTATATAAATTTCGTTTAATTTAATTTCTATCTGACGTAGTTATGTGTGTATTTCGTATGTCAAGTCTATATACACTCTTTTTTACACTATTTTGAAATAACACGGTCCACTAAAAATAATGAAAACTATATTATTACAAGAATTATTTGTTTTAACACGATTTCCAGAAACCTAATAAGAAATTCAACAACACAAGACAGTGATTACAAACAAAAGGTTTTATTAGATCCTTACACATTTTATGTGATTTTTAGCGGTGAAAGCGATGTATGTTCAGTCCCTCAGAAAAGTCCCCGTACACAATCAAGTAGCGATGAATAGAACATTTTTTCTTAATTAAAATTTTATGCAATTTACGTATTATGTCTTTATTATTACCTTTTTAACACGATTTTCTATACCACAAAATTGTATTTTTTTTTAAATAAAACATTTTTTTTTAAATTTAGGGAACCAATCTTTTACTTAACATGAATTTTATCACTTTTTACACGGTTTTTTATAAAACAAAACTACCGTGTAAAAAAAGAGTTGAGTGTACTATACTAAAAGATGCCTGTCACTTCCCTGCCGAATCATGGAGCATCCCCAATGTATGACACATAGCACGAATCAAGGTAGCGTGTATCTTGGTACATTTATGTATGAACTTTCAACTTATGTATAGAATTATTTAGTATTTTGAATACAGCTAAAGTCAATGTGACAAATATTTTGAAAATTGAAAAATATGATATAAATGAATATAGTGCCTTTTTTATATTTTTTATCCGGAATCAAAAAGTTACACTGCCGTATCCGTTTTTTATTTGTGTAGTTGATCGTGTAAGTAAATTAGAATATGTCTCAAAATCCCGCTATTGGTATTAGGAAAATCCTAAAATTTCGAGATTTACTAATTGCTATTAATTATTTAATTGTTTACCACAGTGACACTGCATCCAATTATTGTGTGCCACTTCTTACAAGGTGATGAAATTTATTTTCTAAAATTAATAATTAAAAATAAATAAAACGATGCTAATTTTAGTAAGATAAATAAAAATAATTATAACGTAACAGATTACGTATAAACGTAAATATAACTTGACATACCAATAAACTATTTAAACAATGTCAGGGTGGGGGGGGTGACCCCAACCGGAACAGTTGTCGGGAGATTGTTTTTAAGAGTTCCGCGGATATCGTTAAATTCTTTAATTAATATTAAAAAAAAACATTTTTTCCTGTCTTATATACGTAATTATAAATTCGCTGAATAAATTTTATCTTTGTTTTTATTTCTAAATGTAGTCGTAACAAGAATAGAAAATGGTTGGTCGCAAACATTTGGTCAGCGAGTTATTAACCGTAGGTACTTACTCAGGAAGACAAAATTGATATCGCTTACCAAACCGCAATGTCTTATCATTTCTGTCTTATTTTGTATCGCAGGATGTGGTCAATGGGGCCAGGAACGTTGGAGATACCGCTGGAGCTGTTTGCACTTAATCGAAGGCGTCTAGCTGAAAAAATTGAACCTGAGGCCATCGTCCTGCTGCAGGGCGGAGAACCTATTAATCTGTACGAAACTGATGTGGAATATCTCTTTCGTCAGGTGAGTGCTGAAAAAAACTACAAGTTTTATCAATTATTTGGTAGAGTTTATACTCAGGCCAAGCTTGTGAATAAAACGAAAATTATTCTTTTTTGTGACAACATTTAAAAATCTATTTTATTGATTTAATTTCAAACACAGTCATTGATAATAACGCAACTAACCAATTTTATCTTTCTTCTCAAGAATAAAACAGTTATATATATATTTTTAAAGGTTGGAGATGATTCAATTGAATCTATGAATAACAAAATTGTTGTTGTGTGTAATATATGCACGTAAATAGTATGTAGTTTACGAACGATATCCATATTTAGGCAACTTTATTTATACCTTCGATGGGAAACAGTAAAAGTGTCAAAAACATTTTTTTTACTTGATTGTGACATTTTGTATAGCAGCGTATTTTATAATTTTAAAAAAATGATGACTTTGTTACTGCATTTGTTGGGATACAAATTGTGATACATGTTTCTTCTTTTTAAAAAGCGTCATCAGACAGAACATTGCAAAGCTTACAAAAAAAATAATATTGAATCTAATTCTTATGTTATAAATTACAAAATAAAAATCGGGGTTACTTCCTTTTCTACTGGACGCAGGGAGGGGGTTAGATACAAACATTGATGTACAATCAACGAATACTAACGGATTAATTACTTATATTCTTCTTTGACCATGTTCGCTCTCTATGTAGAGCATATGGCCGCCACACGGCACCTCCATATTTCCCTGTCTCCCGCCAATTGCTTTGCTTCCTCCCATGACATGCCAGCATCTCTCAGTTCCGCCGAGTACATCCTATGGATAGTAGTAGTAGTAGGTCAGAGATTACTTAAATTCAACAATGGTGCTCCATCTATCTTAATTACTAATGTTTCATTTATATGAATGACTTTATTAATTACCAAAAACTTCAAGCTTTTTATGGTTGGGTTAAAAATAATTGCACTTGTGGATTGGATGATTTTCACTGGTACAAGTGAACTTGATTTTTGATTTTGTTGAAAATGTAACAAAATACATATTTAATGTTTATTTTTTATATTTTAAATTTGTTATCACAACCATCCGTGTGTATAATATTTTTTTTTAATTCAAAAATAAAATATTGCTCAGAGTTCTATGGGGAGCTACACTACAGGTGCAAATCAACTAACCGAAAGTTCATTTAATTCCAAGCCTTTATTATTTAACCTTTAATATTTACAAGATGGAGTATTTAAACAGCTTAATTGGTATTAATATTATGATCATTTTCTATCAAATAATTTTCAAACTCAAACGAAATTATTGCTTTTTTGACTTATTACGCGTTCTTTATTTCTTGCTTTAAAGTTTCCACCAGTCTGCCCTACATACGCATCTTGACAGTCTTGACAGTTATCAAATTTAATTTGATATAAAAAATAGACTTTCACCAAGCTACCGCCGTATTCATCGAAAATACGTATTTTATAGTTTAGTATCGCTTCTTGACATATTTTTGTTTGCTTTAAGTCGCCATATATTAATTTGACCGACGTATTTAGTGCTATTTATTGCGCACAACGAAACGTTATCAATGTCTACTAGAGTTTGATTGCTAATTGTGTCAGTGTTTTATTGCTTTTTGAACAACCTGTATCCATATACTTCTCATACGCGCAAAAATTAATTCGAATTCTCTAAACGAGGCCAAATTAACCGTAGGCCTTTGAAATTAACGCACAGCTGCAAAAAAAACTAACCAGGCGTTGTCAAGCGAATGTAATTTTCTATTCCACAATTGTTTAAATCTTACTCCTAATGACGAGTATATTTATTTACTTCCAGTCAGTGGCGGCCGGTCAATTTGGCATTGGATCAATGCACCTCTTGTGTATGCAGGTGCGGTTATATTTCATGAAATAATATTCAAACGTAACATTTATATCATTCACTCATTTTAAATTCTTCATGTTTTTATTGTCTAAAATAAATTAAAAAATAAAATCTTCTAAAATATTTATTATAGACAATAAATACACGAAGAATTTAAAATGAGTGAATGGTATAAATATTATGTTTGAATAGTATTTCATGAAATATAACCGTCCCTGCATATACAAAGGGTGCATTGATTCAATGTCACATCGACCGGCCGTCACTGCTCCCAGTTATCACAAGAGAACTGCGGTTTATTCAGTCTCTCAACCTCTCTTTTTTCGTAGGGAGAGATAGCGTTAAAAAAAGGACTAGCGCAGGGGTGGGGAACCGTTTCATTTTTAAACGCCACAGTCATTTATCTCATTCAACATACGACCGCAGTAAAGAAAATGTTGACACCCACCCCTTTTTTTCGGCTGTCGAATATAAAATGGGTTGATTACGCTCTTTTTCCAAACTCTTGCGTATAATTTTTAGATCAAAGTGAATGTTTTGATCAAGTCAAAAGGCCGCATCAGAGTTCCCCTTCACTGGACTAGTGGTTAGTAAATTTTTAATGGTGAAGTACTTGGTGGAAGGTTTTATCATTAACAGTATTATTAATTGCTGTTTAATTCGATTTATGGATATCTGTTTAAAGAATTTACATTTTTGGGGACACGGATTGTTGAACATATATAGCAAACGTATTTATTTTCAATCCTCGTCCCCAAACAGTGGCGGACTATCCAGCGCTCGGAGCCTCCGAATCTTAGTGGCGTCAAAAATATCATATATTAATTATATAAAGCAGTGTTTCTCAACCTTTTTGGGAGCGTGGCCCCCTTTGAGTGTCTTTATTTTTTTGTGGCCCCCATACCATTGTTTTGTCTTCCCATGAAAATTATAATTTCAAAAACCCACCTTTTTTTATAGCTCTTCCGAGATTTTCGAATCTAGAATGCCGGTAATTTATTTTATTTACGGATTTACAAAAAATAGCTGCGCGACGTCCGCCATTATGCCCTTCCCTCTATCTTTTTATAAATGCCCGTGGCCCCCCTAAGCTGTGTTGTGGCTCCCCAAAACAAAAATAAATCTCTGTGGCCCCCTTAGAACATGCTGTGGCCCCCTGGGGAGCCACATGGCCCACCGTTGAGAAACCCTGATATAAAGGATAAAATCTATACATTGCTAATTCATTTTTCAATAATTATTCTTATTTTTCATATACGTTCGCAACGTTTTTATGTTATTCGAATACCTAAGATGTACATTTCAGTAAAACTGTAAACACCCAGATACGCCCTTATTATTTGCCCATGAAGCTTGCTGAATTGATGCTTTTAAAAATGATCAATATATTTTTTAAATATGCAAAATCTATGTTTGCATTTTAGTTTACGACCCATATATTTTCAAGTGTTCACAAGCTCTATTCGCTAAAAAATTGGTTATAGAGATCAAGGATACAGTTTTTTAATAGTCTCATTTGAAAAAAGTAATATACATAGTTGTAATGTCAATTTTTATCGAAATGTTTTTTTTTTTTACTGTTAATGACTATGATTATCCTGTCAGTATTAATTAGCGAATATAACATGGTTGCACTCTGAAGGCTATAACTTTAGTTGACTATGGTCACGTAACGTACGCTAGTGTTTGTTCTGTTCCAGTGCAGCAACATGGCGCACAATGCAACACATCAGGTCATGTTCGAATGTTCTGACTTATCCACGACAAATTAATCACCGTGAAGGTGGCTTTGGTAGTTCTTTTTATCAAAAAGGTCATCATACTTATAAATTCTTTCCATCTATCAAATGGTGAATGGAGGAAGCGAGAGGACTTGCGGCCTTTTGGCTACTCTGGTGCAAAACTTTTGTAAATTCATAAATTCATGAGCCTTTGGATTTAAAAATTCCTGGAAAAGGTGCCACGCTGCTTAATTTGGGAAACTCCGTAAATTATTGGGATTTTCGATGTCAAAATCCTTGGAAGATCGGGCTTTAGAAATTGGCATGAAATTGTTTCCGACCAAAGATTCCGTAATCAATGTTTACTGCGGCCTTATGTCGAATCAGAAAAATGAGTGCGGCCTTTAGAGAGGAAAAGGTTCCCCTTCCTGGACTAGCCAGTTAATTTCAGGACAAAATTATAATCTACTAATGCAGCACTCGCCAGCTGATGGTTTATGTAGTTGTTGGGTAACGTAAGGTATTTGCGTCGAGATTCTTTTCATAACAAAAAGCGTACTTTTATTGTGATATAAATGTTCGTAGGTTTTTATGTTTTTTATCGTCACTACTAATCTTATTTGTCTTTTGTCCTGGCGGTAGTAATTCACTCACGTCTGATATTTCCTAGCTGGTATGTTTTGCGTTATATTCCTTTTATTATACATAACCTAAAACTATATCCGCTCAAAATGTAGAGCATATAAACTCCTAATGCAGTTTATCTCAAAATATTTTTATAAGTTCTTCATATTAAGTTTCTCCGACTCTCCTTTTCAAAGAGAGTAGGGATAGAACAATACATCTAAGACAGGACTAGTTGTTAGGTTTGGTAACGCCGGGATTAAAAAAGCAAGAAGCCCTAGTAAATACTAATTTTAATAAAAAAAAACTATTTGTATTTGTATTTTTGTTTTAATAAATAACTAGAGATGAGAAAAAACTCATCAAATCGTATTTTGTACACCTGAGTACAAAATTGTGTACAAAAAAGGTTATAATTCAATTTTTCGAGAACTCGTTGATTCGAAAAATCTTAATTTAAGCCATGTACAATAATGTTCAAAGTTTGCCAACCACATCAAAATAAGGTTTGTCAATAGAAGTGATTAGTTCAAAATATATTATGTATTGTTTTATAATTGTCATTTTTATGTTAGTTATATAATTTTGTTGTCACATATTTACGATGAAACAGTTCAATGAGTGGTTTCATTAAATTGCATTTTTTCCTTCTTCATTCATTTCAAAATGTTTTTTGTCCTCGTCAATGAATGCATCGAAACAAGTTTCGTCCAAAATTATTTTATTATTATTTCTTATATCCAATCCAATAAATGATTTCGAATGAAATAGTTTCGTGCATATTTTTAACAGTGCTGAAGTAATAAGATATCAGTTTTACCTTTATAACAATAACTAAGCTAATGTGGACAAAATACGATTGGAAGAGTTGCTCCTCAGATAGTGTATTTTGCTTTAGATAACTACTAGTATTATTTTTGTTTTTATTATATAAAAAAACGAATTTGTAAACACTGCTGCAATGTAAAC
The DNA here is from genome assembly GCA_031772345.1 of Himalopsyche anomala. Classification (NCBI taxonomy): domain Eukaryota; kingdom Metazoa; phylum Arthropoda; class Insecta; order Trichoptera; family Rhyacophilidae; genus Himalopsyche; species Himalopsyche anomala. The sequence continues at coordinate 7,975,600 of CM062837.1, read as the reverse complement.
ACGGGTCTGTCCGTAACTGAAAACGGATGCGATATGCTAATAAACGCAATGTCGCAAATAATAATGGGAAATCAGACGTGATTTCTCTCACGTTCTGTTTGACTTTTTCTTTTCGTGGCGTTATTACTAATAATTTAGATAAGCAATTCGCGACCTTTTGAAAACGAACTGCAGTAAAATTTGTTTACGAAAATCATCTTCGAACGTTTATAGTGTTTACTGCTTTCATACTTTTTGATAATTATATTTCAGTATTAAAAAACATTTTTTTAAAAAATAATATGCATTGTTTTAATGTTTCATATGTTTATATATTGATAAATTGGAAGTCTGAGATTTAGGCAAACATGAAAAAAAAATCGATGAACTCAGCGGTATCTTTATGGAAGTTCAATTCAATTTCATAAATTTGAATCGTTCAAATTATGTGTGCTCCCACAGATTTTGTCACTAACGACACTTGTTTCGCCTTTCGGCATCTTCAGGCGTTCAAGCGCACGGATGAACTTGAACTGATGAATTTGAACGATTCAAATTTAATATTGAAATTCCACCAAGCACCTTCAGTCGAAATCTTAAATTATATCAATTTCATAACTTTTTTATTCCACAACTGGCAATAAATTATACATGCTATTATTGTCTGTGCCCACCCTCTTCCTTGCGTCTAGTTACTAAAAGATGAAAGACCTTCTTAACCGTTTGAATACCGCGCAAATAAATCATTAATATGTCCCAGAGATATTACGTGTTTTTGAGAAAAATAATTTTGCCTAATATACACTCGAATTCGATATTTTAAAAACCTATATTGACTCAGTATAGATAGCACTACACATATTCAACAAAATATTGCTTATATTCTATTAGAATACCAAGTATTTGATTTTTTAAATGTCTTGGATATCCGTGTTCGCTTGCATATGTTCCGGACACCTGTGTTTGCTTGGTATTCAAGTGGTTAAAGATGCTTTTTAAAGAAGTGAAACACGTGGCACAATTTTTTACACAACCTGTGGAGTAACATAGTTATCAGATTGAATTGAATATTTATAGGAAAAACATTAACTGACGGTAGCTCAATACTGAAACAAAATTGTAAAAAAATATTTAGTTAGCTTAGATATGTATGTTTTAATTTCAAGGACAGAAGATTCGGTCGCTCGTGCTGAAAAAATCTACAAAATTTTTATTAAATATCGAGCATTACGACTAGTAAAACTTTCCGTTTTGAGCACTATATACCATTTGAATAATTATTTTACCAACGCTTGAACGATGTAATAAAATATTAAAAATAAAATCTTTAACGAAAATATTGAACATAAAACGCAGCAGGTGTCGAAACTTTAAATTTTCGTATTTTTTAGCAAAGTTAATATAATTTTATTTACATTTAAATTTTCTGCCAAATTAAATATAATATAATACTGCATATCTTCTGATGTGTCGCATGAATTGCCAACACTCTTTTCCTACACTCGTGTAGCCGTTTTTTTTTAAATATATATGTATGGAATGTTCTATTTTTAATTTACCGAAATTCTAATTTTGTTTGACTACGTAGTTGAACAGGCATTAGTTTTTGTAAACGTGTATAGAGGATGAATCGTTGACAATTTAATGCGTGAACAGTTGAATGTCTAAATTATATGATCGAAGCTGCTCCGAAACCTCCGATTCTCGACCACTACATATAACACTACGTCACAAGTGAATGTATAATATTGTATTGTTTACTAATAATAATTATCTCTCCATTGCTGCAATATCAAAACACTGGATGTAGAGATGTCAACAAATAATAAATAATGAACCCGTATAATAAAAACAATTACAGCTTATTGTATGGAATAAAATATATCTACATATCGACTGTGGAAAGGAAAAAGGACGCAACCCACACATATAAAATTTTACAGGAGGCGTTGAAAACGTGTTTTGATGATTTTGGGACGTATGCAAACTATGAATTATACGCAACCTTGAAGTGCACGGAGACTTCTAAACTGGTGTTTAATTGACAAAATCTAATATTAATTAAAGAAATTGTCTAGGAAAAACCTTTATTTCAGTCTTTTTCAAACTTAAAAGCTAAATTTAGATACTAATTCGGCATTTTGATAGAACGTGTATCAAGTTTGATACATTGTGATTATCGAAAAAAAGCTATGTTGAAAAAACTGTGGGTTACGTCCCTTTTCTTTTCCACAGTCGACATGTAATGAGAGCAGGGGAACAACATTCCTAACTGGCGTATTTTTTTCTGTTCGTTGACAAAACAAAAATGGGGGAAAAAAACAATAAAATTTAAAAGAAATATAAATACCAGCTGTTAGTATATGTATTTTGCAATTATACAATACCCAAAATGGCCACATGCAGAGATTATACAATATTATGTCAAAATTATTTTAAATAATGTGTTTAACATTTTTTATCCATTTATAATTATTACCGGACGTTTGGAGACTGGAGTCGTAATCGTTAGAAATCTGCCGACTCCGACTCCGATCTCACGAGTATTATACAATATAATATTATGGATGAAGGCAGGGATATTAAGAGAGTGGTTTGTATGTCACAGCGCTAGGTTTTTAAGCTAGGTAATTACGACCGTATGTACCTGGTAATGGTTGTATCTACATTTTAGACACGTGCCAGCTAGCTGCCAAAATAATTTCAATTCGCTTATTTTTAAATTTAATTTTAGTTAATACTAGTTAACGACCGAATAAAATAGGGCATCATTAGTCTTTTTTAATATATTTTTTTTTTCGTTATTCATGATAAAATCTTGCTTCATTGCAGATAAAAATATCATGGTGTTCTACTAGTCGGAAATCTTTTCAATATTTTATTGTATTTTGGCGCTATTGTTGCACACATCACCTCATTTCTCCAAAAATAAAGCGTGCAATTGAGTCATACATTTCATCCAAAATTTAGATTGTACATTTTAATTTATTTTGAGGTACACACAAAAAAACTCGCATAGAACATAAAAAACAATGTTTTCTTGAATTTAATTGAAAACATATTTCTTATTACAAATTGATTAAAGAAAATGTATGTATTTTTTTATTAAATTTAAAGGTTCTATATTTCTACGTATTTTTGAGAGGATCTCAAAATAAATTAAAATGTAAAATTTCACATACATAAAACCATTGAAATAAGTTATCTTGTCACCGAACTTCAATCCTCCGCCAAGAAGCAAATGTTCTTCACTGCCTATAATAAATAAGTTGTCATTTTTTCTTTGCGGGAGGCCTAGCTTTAATATGTCGCTGAACCCCGGATTAATTTTTGATCGGGGCGTTTAATTCAGAGATTAAACAAAGTGTGAGCTTTGCAATCGGTCGCCAAGAAAAATTTAGCGATTAAAATATTAGAAGAGATTTCCTATACTGGGCAGCGCCCGCCCAAAAAAATGACGGTTATTCCATTTTATAATAATTTTGGCTACCGACATCTATTAATTTGCCAAAAATCTAACTGAGGTCATCGACTTGCCCCTAAATAGAAATGGTAACAGGTCGATGCCTGCGTTTTACGAGACTTAATTATTTCAGAAGAAATTTACCTTACCAAGGTACATATTATATTAATGTTTAGTTAGTTCATGTTTATACACTACCTGACTAATCTACAGAAATACCAGTCAAGCTTTTAATTGTTAAATATCTACTAAACTTCCCATATTTTAAAATTGATTTATTATGTGTTCTTGCCGGGTTTGTGGTGCAGTGGTCAATGTCGTTGACAGTGCGACCAGCATTGTTTCCAATTGATTTCTGTTCGAAAGCATGGGTGTTTGCGATGTATACAAAATCTCTTCCACCCTTCCAATCCTGAGGTAACGGGGTGTAGCGAGAGCGATTAGCAATAATCCTGTCACAGCTCTTATCATTTATACCCTAACTTTCTTTGAAAAAAAAGAAAGTTTGAGCGATGAGTTTTCGGTATTTTTACATTTTGAAAACCGGTAATTCGATACCATGAATACCGATATTCCGGTTTTGGTAATACATACTCTTATTGCAATACCTAGTCAGAAGTGTCTGCTGTAATATGTTACAGTTTTTTTCAGATTTGATTTTTTTATTTCAGATTTGAAAAATGCTGATAAAAAATATCAGCATTTTTTGCAATGAACGGAACTTCTATCTTATCGTAGCCTAGATTTAAACTCCTCAGCCGGAAAAAACCCGTTGTTTACAAATTTACAAAAAATTACGATTCACTATAGAACTGGTAATAATTAAAATTATCATAGCTGACTTATGTGACATGAACGTAGTCTGAAATATTTTTCTGAAGAAATAATTTCCTTACCCGGGCCCGGCCCGAAGGCTGGGCCGGGTAGGAGCCCGAGGGCCAGGCCCGGTCCCGTGCAGACCTTTACTCCTCACCAAGCGAATTATATTTAACATAATGTACATTTTGTGGTTTCAAGTTTGTTGATATTTTTCTACTGCGCGTAAATTTTATGTATGTACATCTGTTATTTTAGTACGAAATATTTTATTTATTTAACGTTACAAGCAAACACATTAGACCCGGAAAACCTGTATTTTTGGTTAACAGACATTTTCCGTGTGAATATGTTTGTTTATTAGGTAATATCGAATAACTTAGATCGTAGAATGATTTATAAGAGCTGAGTTACACACGAACTACGCAATTCTAGGATGGGACTCATAAACTTCCTATTTCTGGAATGGGAATAAACCATTACAAAGCGTTTCTTTGATGTGTATTCAAACGAAATAGTCCAAAGTGTTGACATTTCATGCATGGCTAACTAAAGATGATCTGATGGTATACATCAGGGGTGGGGAACCTTTTCTTCTCTAAAGGCCGCATTCATTTTTCTGATTCGACATAAGGCGGGAGTAAACATTGACTAGGGAATCTTTGGCATGAAACAGGAATTTACGGTCACAATATGTCAGGAATTTACGAATTTACATAAATTTACAGAATTACAGAATTGGCCAGAAGGCCGCACCAGAGTAGCGAAAAGGCCGCGGGTTCCCCACGCCTGGCATACATATTTATAAGTTAAAATTAAATTATTGAAAAATTTCCTCGGAGTCGGAGTCGTCTTTTTTTTTACACGACTCCACAGCCCTGCTAAGAATACGTGTCTCTCTCTCTACTGATATATCAACACGTAGCGTAGGTCTCTTGTGAGTCGCCTTGCTGTAGAAAGTACGGGTAGCCAGCGTGTCTGGTCGCATTCTTTCACACAACACGTTAAATTGACAAAATTTCGCATTATTAAATTGGCGAATGACCTTCTGGCCGGTCCGCGCCTGTCTGACGTTCCATAAAACTCGTTTTAATGACCGAAAAAAAAACATAATATTTTGATACAGCGAGGTAAATAATTCACCAAGAGCGTTATCGATTCGCCCGCGATCTGGGTACACATGCTCGAGGAATGAGACGGTGGATATTATGAAGCCAAAAAGCGGTCTGAAAATATCGTTTTTTTCTTTCTCTCTTCAGAGATGATTATTTTACATTTAATCACGAAATAAAAAAAACCAGTTCATTTGAATATTGTCTTGAATAGTATTACATATATGAGGTTTTGCTAAAAGCGGTTGGTCGTTGTAAACGAAGTCATTATAAACGTACTATACTGCATATGTACTTATGATTTGGTCCCATTAGAGGTGAAGTGGTATTTTAGAAAAAAAAAGTTAGATGCGTTGTAATATTCTACACGTCTCAAAGCAGTGCAGGGGAACCTGCGGCCTTTTGGGTACTCCGATGCGGCCTTTGGAAAAAAGAGCGTAATCAACCCATTATATGTTCGACAGTCGAAAAAAAGGGGCGGGTGTCAACGTTTTCTTTACTGCGACCTTATGTTGAATCAGATAAATGAACGTGGCCGTTTGAAATTGAAAGGTTCCCCACTCTTATCTAGATTATTTTGGGTGATTTTAAAAAGTATTGTATTTGCTTTTGAAGGTTTCCCACCCCTGTCTTAAAGTATCGTAAAAGTGAAGTTACCTCAGTCAATACACTGCAATAAAGCAGGGGTTTGGAGTCGCGTGAAAAAAAGACGACTCCGACTCCGACTCTAGCTTTAAAATAATTAATGACTCTGAGGAAATTTTTCAATAATTTCATTTTAACTTATATATATGTATACATCAGATCATCTTTAGTCAGCCAAGCATGAAATGTTAACACTTGATTATTTTGTTTAAATACACAGCATTAAATATATTTTTCAAAAATTGGTTGTCTGTTAAGTCGGTTTACGGACGATAGTTTAACGTGACAACGTCATAAGAAAACATTGATGAAATGATTGCATACTTTTATGAATAAAATGGAATCATTTTTATTGAATTATCATTATTTTGTATGGATACGAAGAAGGAGTGAAATGAAATCTACAATTTTTTATTGATATATTTTATTCGCACTCATTAATTCAAATATGTTTATTACTTTGATGAACAGTTTATTTACAAGTAAAGTTGTGTGCTGCCGCTGTCTCTTTTCTACTCAGACGCATCGACCAATCGAGTGGAAGAGAGATAGATGCGGCACAATCCGAACGGTAGGCCGATCGTGCCTCTCTATCGCTTATCCGCGCTCTCGCTCGCACGCTTGCCTTCGGCGTAACGCGACAAACGGGACAATGAGTCATGTTTTTTCGTGCGTGCAGCGGGCGTTCATCGATTTATAAGACGTTGTCACGTCAAAAAAAATCGAGCCGCTCATTTTTCACGACTCCGACTCTGCCTAAAATAAAGAACTAAACATTAAAATAATTCGATTATTCATATTTTTAAATGTTCTGATTGAATTTTCTTGGTTCGGAGTTTTCTATATGTGAAAGTTTCTGTGTACGAAATAATCTTTTCGGAAGATTTGGTGTACGGAGTTATCTTGTACCGAGAATTTGTGTGAGGAAGAATCCGTTCGCCATAAATCATATGCGGAGCTATGAAATTAATTTACCGTTGACCGTTCCCAATTATAAAATAAGACAAATACATCGATACAAATAACATCGTTAGATTTTGAAGCATACTAAAAAAAATCATTACGTTTATTAATAATTTATCTGTGTTCATTTTTAATTTGTCTTGTAATAGATTAAGTGGCGTGGTGCCGATCATTACGAATAATAATATGTCACCAATTTAGCCGAGTACATAAACTAGGCTGCGTAAACCGACCGCTGACGCAAATGCCACAAAAATACGACGCTAATACGTTTGACCCTCCAAACTCAACAATATTAGCTGCATACTTTAGGGATAGCAAAAATCGGACAAATAATATTTCAATGTCGGTATTACATATCAATACCGGTATTGTTTAATTGATATTTGAAACACAGGTATTACGATAGTAAAAGTAAAAAAAAAGATTATTCCCAACTGACATTACAATACCATACTATTTTGTAGTACATTTTTTTTATCCATTCCGTTCCCAATGTGGAACATATGGTCTTCTAATGGAGGTATCACAACACAAGTTTTTCTACGATAGTTCTTTGTTACTCAGTCGCTAAACCACTCCTTTCCAAAGAGAGCAGTAGGGTAGAAGGATAACGCTAGACAGGACTAGTGATTAACTACTCAATCTCGCTACGCCCAGTTATTGAATTATCGGAAGGGCAGGAGAGAATATTTAGACATCGCAGGCACCCATGAAATGCTGTTCGTACTGGGACTCGAACCCGTGAGATACGGCATGGAAGCCACCAACGCTAACCGTTGCGCCATAGAATCCGATAAACATTTTAATTATAGATAATTCAGTGCTATACATTTAAAATTTGTATTTTATTCATGAATTTTAAGTAGCGGAAAAAACGCAAAGATAATTTGCTCATTCAATATATTTTATTTGAATCCGATAAGAATGTAGGTCTATTTCTAATTTCTAAAATTTATTGTTTATGTCTTATTTTAACGGTTTTAATTAAATTAAATGTAGAGTTGATAAACATTTTAATTATAGTCAATTTAGTGTCGCTTATTCAAATTTTGTACCTTTATTTGTAAATTCTTTTCATTACCAATAGTTTGTTACAACCTTATAAAATTTATTTTGTTTTATATAAATAACAATATTGTATTCTCTTATCAGTTGATAATTGTCGTCTCGATCGAAACCGGTCATGACCATATTAAATACAAATGCAATTCTTCAGTACAAATGAGTATTTTTTTAATGAGTATTATTTTATCTTTATTCAAATAATATTTTTTTTTCAAATTCAGGGAACCAATCTTCAATTCATTTTTTACATGGTTTTTTGTCAATAAAAGTACCGTGTAAATAAAATAGTTGAATATATTAAAAGAATATTGGTACTCAACAATTCATTAATAATAAATAGCTGATTTAAAAAAAAACTTAAATTTTTCTCACCTTGAATTCGAATATGTCATAAAAAAGTTTAGTTCATCAATGCTGCCATCTGTTAATGTTAATCGGATTTTCTTTGCAAAAATCCTAGTGTTGTGATAAAACAGCAATAATACCGGATTCCCGGTTTCGGTAATACCGGTATTGCATTCCCTATGCTTGTTTGTCTGCCTACGTGTAAATTGATTCCTGCACGATAATATTCAAATGGCCTTTCAAAGGGCCAAACGAAGATAATTGGCTGAAGTGTTGCGCAATGTTTACACCAACCAATGTTTACCTCGATAGCGAGATTTTTTTTAATGTTGTCTATTTTTGGAACATAAATAACTTTATTTAATTACATGGCTAGGTAAAATACTAATGACACCTTATCTATGGACGAACGTGTCAGTATTGGAATTCTAAATTTGAAAAAAAAATATTTATAAGTTTTTAATTAATAAAGGCGCCAATAAATTGTAAGCGACGAAGATCGGTTTATTGAAATAATATTAAATGTTTTCAGCTATGTCTAATTTAAAGGTTGATCGTCAGAAAGGATTCAACGTGATATAGTTGCAAGCTAGTTGCTTAACCCTTCAGGCACGCATCTTTGAAATAGATTTTGAACAGTGGCTCATATAAATAAATGATCACAAAAAGGACCCGGGATTGGATAGCCTAGTCACGATGTATGTAACGTTATTGGTCTCTTCCTGTTTCCCTGTCTGGTGATGCTGACCGAATGCGTTCGAAATGATGATAGTTACAAGAGTAATGAATGGGGGCATACCCAAACAGGATATGTGTAGTCATCTGACGATTAGATGTATATTTTTTACACTCATGTTAGGATTCATAAAGATTCGTAAAATAAGGTCACTTAATCTATTCTTCACCATCATTTTGGATAGTGATTCATTCTTTAGGTAAGTCACAGTGCACCAAAACATTTCTCTACCACGGCACACCAACAATTTTCCGCGGCACACCCCAGGTAAAATATATATTATTTTGTACCTGTACAGGTATTTTATAGTCGTGTCCGTAGTGCAGTGGTCAACGTCATTGTTTGACGTCAACTTGTGGCACTTTATGTTATTAAGTGTGGCATTGTAACATAATCCAAATCAGTTTTTTTGATGCATTGGTCATGTTCTCACCGGCTGGAACTTCTGTACGAATATCATTTTTCAATCGATTTATAGATTTCTGATCGAAGACATGGATGTTTGATTTTTCTAATCATAAATAACACGACGTTACCTCTTCACGACAGTTGCTAAGCATTGTTTAAGGTGATTCAGTACGAACATACTCTGAACATTAACAAAGTAATTGTATACTTTAAAATATTTATTTGCCTTTCTTTCACTATCAAAAATTAATTAATATAATGTAGACAAAAATTAATTACTCGAGATAATTAATACATAACAAAATCAGTACGATAATTCTTAATTCAAACGTGTTCGCTCAAATTTGAACGGTTATCGCAGAAAAACAACATAACATCACTTTAAGTCGTTTATGTCATTATTTTCTTTTCGCTGTTATTTTTAATCAATAAATACAATGTTGTCAACACGTGATGAAATATTGTTTATTATCTTAACGATTAAAATCAATCAAGTGAAGGTTTTTTTGATGATTTACGTGCACGTATTTAGTGAAAGACATGTGTGTCCAACCTGTGGCCCAGAATAGAATATAATGTAACAAAAAAAATCTTAAAGATTCTTTGATATTTTGGACTGCAGTTTCTGCTGATATTATCACATTACCTGCATGTTTACAAATGTAATAAACACATTTGTAATCAGATATTGAACGTTCTTTATAAGACATGAAGAAAAAAAATATTTATTCACTTTATTTATGAACATCAGTGTAAAATTTTAGATTAGTTTTTTGTTGCTCCCTTTTAATTTCTCAATGAAAAAATGTATGCATAGCTTTAAAACTTTATTATTTATTCATTTTCAGACCCAAAACATTAACTCTTTAATCAATGTAACCAAATAATGTCAAAACGTTGGATAGCTATGATGTTAAACATCTTCGTGTAACCCCAGTTATTTCAATTCAAGATAATTTTAAAATAATTTAAAATAAATTATAACGATTCCCTAGCAACAGGTAAAACGGCGAATTAACAATGACTGATTTAATTTACGTGGGAGTATTGTTTATATTCTTTGATGAAACCCTGCCAAGATTCCGCAGACGTTAGTTTAAAATAATTTGTATTTCTTGCGTAATGATTTTATTACACCACTCGATGATTTCAGCTATTCTGCTACGCCGCGTAGAATATACTGCTCGTAGCTCGTAGCGAACAAAACTGTTGTAAGGGATTATACATAAATTATGCCACATAATTTTAAATTATTGATTTAGTAAATGGATTGTCATTCACATTTTACAGAAGGCGCTAAAAACGTGTTTTGATGATTTTGTGACATATGCAAATTATGAATTATACACAACCTTGAAGTGCACGGATACTTCTAAACTGGTGTTTAATTGACATAATCTAATATTAATTATAGAAATTGTCTGGGAAAAACCTTTATTTCAGTGTTTTTTCTGGTTTCTATTTTTTACAGGTTCATCTTTTTCAAACTTAAAAGCTTAATTTATATATTAATTCGGCATTTGCAGCTTCCATCCTTTTGATAAAACGTGTATCAAGTTTGATACATTGTGATTATCGAAAAAAAGCTGTTTTGAAAAAACTGTGGGTTACGTACTTTTTCCTTTCCACAGTCGATATATATAAATAAAATACATCTTCGCCAGTTGAAAATTTTTAGGCGGTCTCTGAATTGTTACACAAATCGGTATTTTTACCCCCTAGGTTTAAAAACGTAACGGAAGCAGAAAAAAAGATTGGAGGCACAGCATCATTCATTTTTTTAATATTGTATGTATTATAAAGCGCTCGTTAATTTTTATTTTGAATCTGTCTATTTCAAAGATCATTATCACTCTCCAGGTTTAAAAAGATGAATTCGTTTCATGTCTCAGAGAAAATATTACTTTTTCGCATTTTTTGACCCACAATATTTACATTATTAAACTCATATTTTTTTTTGTTTCACTAAACAAGCTTTTCTTTTATTTTATTTATGAAACAAGAATTCAAAGCCAACGTGCGTGCCCATTATGAAGGCTATCCAATAGGAATTTTAAAAAAATATTCAAACTTAATTTTGACAATATCACAGACATTCTTTAAGCGAATAATAAACGTTTAAATATTGACAATAAACATGTAGTATGTTAGTTATATTCACATATAAATTAAGTTTCTTCTTTATTACGTAAAAAAATACAATTACAACTTACTGTAATGTTATGAGCAATTTAAAGTAATTAAATACAAAAATATATATATATTCCTAGAAATAACTCACTGATTCCGTGCATACAACTTACATCTTGTGTTGTATATTTATTTAATAAATATTGTTTTTAATTTAGTTCAGTATAGCCAAGCTTGCTTTTTATAAACAACGGTCTGTAAGTTGACGAAGTGTTCATTAATTGTTATACGAGTTGAAAGTATAAGCGATCAAAGTAGAGGTCTGCACGGGCCCGGGCCTGGCCCGCGGGCTCTTCGGGCGGGTAAGCGCAATTGGGAGTCGGGCTCGGGCCGGGCCGGGCTTTGGAATTTCGGATATAATCTGGGAAAAAATATAGCAAATCGAAGATTTCAAATTCCTCGGTGAGCAAAAAAAAAAAAAAAAGGACTTTCGGAGATAATCTGGGAAAAAGTATAGCAAATCGAGGATTTCAAATTCCTCGGTGAGCTAAAATAAGGAGTTTCGGACTTCGGGTCGGGTTCGGGTAACAAGTGCGGTATTAGACTTTTTTTCGGTTTTTCGGGCTCGGACCGGGTAATTTTGTAAAATTTTGGCCCGTGCAGCTCTCTAGATCAAAGTGACAGTAATTTATAATTACTGATAACTTAGCAACGGAAAAAAAACAAGCGAGTTATCACCATGACTACCAACAAACCAGGGAGCTAGTTGCCTAGCCCGTTACCTAATCTACGAATTGTTCTCAAAGACAAATTAAGGGGTCTCTAATACTCCACTTGATTTTATATACATGTCATAATTGTGGATATCTTCAACGTGGTTATTGTCGGTCTTTTTTTTTAAATCAATCAAAAGAGTGCGTTAGAAAGAAACTGTTTTAAAACAAACTGTTAAAATGAACACTTTTTGCCAACCATGTTTATATCATTACAATCATACTAATACGAAAGCGAGTAGAAATGATTAATCACGCATAAAAAAAACTAAATACATACTGTCAAACGTTGGCATTAAAGGCCCGTAATAGGCAGTAAATTTTCACCGACAATTTATAAATTTTACAGGATAAGATTTTTTATGAATTCAGTTCGAAAAAGGATTTACTTAAGTGCGGTTAGTAAATAGTAATATATGGTCAATGTCTCTCCTGATATGATATTATAATAAAATTGTCTGACTTCTTTCAGTTCTCTAGTTCAGGGTTTCTCAACCGGGGTCCACGAGGAACAAACGATAACAAGTCAAAACACTAAAATGAACAGGCCCTAAAAAAGATCAGGCGAATTAGAAATCGATCTAAAAAATTTGTCAATGACGTTTAGGCGATATTGAACAATTATTGGCTTAAATTAAGTTCTTTTACCGATTATGGGTCGATATGTTGAAACCCCCCATAATTAGTGTCTAGAATAGATCATAATAAATTTGAGAATTGCCCTGCTGATCTGCGATTGTAAATATATTTTAATCAGGCGGGTTTGTTTATCGCGCTGATAATGTTGGTACACTATTTCAGACGTCATAGACAACATCCGATTGAAGTTTTTGTCATTCGATATGTTTCACAGCGTAGAATGTACACATTGAAGAAGTAAAGTTAAAGATAGAATGCACGTGCTAGCCAGTCTGGTCACCACCTACAAAACTCTAAATAGATTCAGTCGCAAACAATACAAGGACACCGCTGCTAGCAAGTAGCAAGCAACTCTGTAAATGCTCAACCAGTTGAACTCAATTCAATTCTAGTTTTTTAAAGAGAACGCAATAATATTATCATTGTGCCCGAGCTCAAAACAAACGAGATTTTTTTTTGCGTAGCAAAGAAATGGCAATGGCAGACATTTTGTATCTCGTATCTACTATTTACGTCAAGATTAAAACATTCGCATGTTTTCGATTTTATCTTTATTTGAATTTGGAACTACCTATCTGATCTGTCATTGATATGTTATGAAAACAAAAAAATAACGCCAGAGAAGATCGGTTATGATGACGTACTATTTTTAATGACCGTTTTTTTTTAATAATTTTGAAAGAAGATCGTTTAAGCACTGGGCTTCCGTAACTTTTCCATTCCACAGCACCTTAATTAATTATTACTATTAATACATACATGTAAATATTTTATCACAATACTTAAGAACTTACTAAAAAATAAAATAAAAAATCCACATATAATTAAAGCTTACTAAAACAATGAGACTGATGCGGCTGCATTTTTCTAGTTAATTTTTTTAAATGTCCTGTGGAATAGAATGATCTAAGCTTATTTTTTTTTTATAAAATCAATGATGAAAATGCTGTTTTACTAAGGTATGTAGTCGTAAAAAAAATAAGGATTAGCAAGATATTCTTACTGCCGAATAGATGGATATTCTTGCTGTCGACATATCCAAAGTTCTGTAACATTTTTTTTTTTTTTTAATTCATTCTGTTTCAAGCAAAATAACTGAAAATCGCGTACCCCCGCAGAAAACATGAGAATCCCAATTTGGGATGCACTGGTTTAAATGACGAATAAAAAACGAAGTTGACGGCGACTAGATTCTTAAAACTGTAATACCCTATTTTTGTATGACAAGGATTTTAAATCAAACCAGTTTTTATGCACACAATTTTACTAGAGCATTTAAGAATTCGTTAATCCCCTCATTTATTTTCCGCTGCAAGAGAGCACTGATGTCAATATAATAGGTATCTACTAAGGCAGTGATAGCCGACCTTTTGGATACCATGCGCCAATTTTTTGTTGACGAGTATCAGATGTTAGCAAATTTTTTACCTTCTTACGCTGGAGTTGGAGAATAAGGGCAGGGGTTGGATCTGCTTCGCTTATGGGAATAAAAGAGAATATAACTCAATCACGAAATTAATCTCGTTTGATGAATGTAACTCTGGACTACAGTTTTTGGATGACATTCGTGTATTTTACTCTGATTCTATGTTTTATAGTGTCTAATAAGATCAAGTCTTCTGTTATACGAAAGAGTACGTTAACAAACAATGCAAAACGGCTAGTAAGAAGGCTGCACGAATTGAACTGAGATCATTCATGTGTTGAAAATATGAAGATGGATTCAGTTATGGCGCCTACTTCAAAAGAATTATTAGGCGCAAGGATGCAATGCTCCACGGTTTGGGCACCCCTGTAGTTACTCAAGTTTTTTTAGAACTTGCACACACTTTTAAAATGCCCATCTGTCAATTATTCATAGAAATTTTATTATAAAACACGTTTTTTTTGCATACTCATGCTAAAATTTATATTAAACGATCAGTGCCTGTCTCACTTATTAGATAGTAGAAAAAAGATTTTTTATAAATAATTGTAGGCCAAAGAAAATTTCCACCACCTGTCGTGAACACTAATTCGATTTAAGATGAATTCATGCCACACATACTTACCCTGGTGTAGTGAAGGATTAAGTACTTAGGAGGCCCAAGGCACAATCAAATGTGTAGGCCCTGTTTTTCGAATAAATAAAACTGAACTTAAAATTTTATATGGGTTTTTATAGAATATATGCCATTTTGAGGCCCATAAGATTGAAGGCCTCGTGCGCTTATGGGGTAATCCGCCACTGCCCGGAGTAACATAGAGACGTACGTAAAAACAAAACGTAAACGAAAAAACACAAGATGATTATGATTACATGTTTTTTTATTTATATGAAAAGGTAAATTTATAACATCCTAGATGAAACGAGTCTACTCAAAGGTAATCGGGTATTTTGACAAAAAGTCACTTTATACAACGACGTTTGTACGAATATATTATGTAAAACACATTTTTTTCATCCAAATTTTATAGTAAACGTATAAATTAGGTAAAACCGGTTCCTTTTCTAGTCTAGTCAAATAACTACTCTGACAAAATTTTACTTCGTTACAATATATATTTTTTAAACTAACACAATTCTTCACTTAAGTTTTTAACGAAAATAACTGAAATGAGTCTGCTCATTATGAAATGAATCTACCACCGTACCAACAAAAACGCGTGCTTTTGTGAACAGTATCAATTAAATATAATACAATTGGTACCTACGATGCATTATATTGTTCCTTTGCAATTCAATTTTCGCATACTCTCTCGTATTATCTGGCTGATGCAATACTAGCCAGACATTAAATACAAAGTAAAAATAAACAAAACAATTGGATCGCGAATGATGTCACTATATCATATGAACTGAAATCAACCGTATCATAACTTTAATATTGTTTATATCTTTTATTATTAATTAGTAGCTTATCAGAGGTTGCCAAATAATTGCTCGCGAGCTACTCGCTGCTTCCGGTGGCATTTTCATTTTCATTTGAGTTAAAATTTAAACGAAATTGTGTGTGAAATTAAATAATTATTATTTAAGATATAACTATATTTCAAATTGCATTTTAGATTGGCGAAGCTTACAGAAACAATGAAATACTGTAGATTCTCGATTTATCGTGTTGAAGCGACCGGATGAAACAAGCGATGAGAAAAAAAAGTGAACTAATAACTAACAATCTTTAATTGATACATATATGTTTTTCAAAAATGTTTCATTTCAATTTTCTGTTGTTGCGTTTGAATATTTGGGTTTTCAAAAATATTGAATTACTTAGAATTCGAGCAATTCATATTATCGATATGGACGTTTCATCAAGCAATATTTTTTTTATGTCCGCTTCCACGCAAATAGCCTCCTAATGGAGGTATCTCAGCAAAAGTTTTTTTTACGAGAACTGATTGTTACTCTGTTGCTCAAACTTTCTTTTGGAAGAAAGTAAAGATAGAAAGGAAAGAGTTAGAGCAGGACTAGTGGTCAGCTTATGCCATGTTATTTTAGGATTGGATGGGCGAGGGAGAATTTTGGAGATCACGAATACCCACGCCTAAGAAAAGAAATATATTGCAAAAACAATACATGTACACCCAATTCTCTTTTTTCACGGGGGGTATGTTCCATGCGAAAAAGCCGTGTAAAAACCGTATGAAAAAGATGATGGAATTAAAGACACGTTCTATGACACTGGACAGTGCAAAAAAAAGAATAAGGTGGACTTGTTATTTGCTTCAGCTTTGCCCTCTGGCTTATCTAAAATTTATTCAAACCAACGTAAACGGGCAGCATAGACAAAATCAATATGCGCGTGTTTGTTTTGTTTTGTTTTAACGGCGTGTGTACATTAATGCAGTGCTTCCCAACCTTTTTCGTTCCACGGCCCCCTAAATCTAAAAAAAATAATCCGCGGCCCTCCTCAATTGTCTCCGTAAATAGTTTTTTTTAGCTCACCGAGGAATTTGAAATCTGCGATTTGGTATACTTTTTCCTCAGATTGTCACAGAAACTAGTTTGTTTTTTTTAGCTCACCGACGAATTCGAAATCCTCGATTTGCTATACTTTTCCCCCGGAATCCAATTTCTCGATCCCGCATTCCCACGGCGGCCCCCTTAAGAAATTCCGCGGCCCCCAATATGGGAAACACCGATTTGACAGACTTAAATATATAGATATTTGTACTTTCTACTATACTTTCGCGGCCCACAGGTTGGGAAGCACTGCATTAATGCATAACATCTTTGCTAAAAACGTTTGACCCAATGTATCGTTAATACAACGTAGCACATTTGATTTTGTAAATATTTTCAATTCGGAATGTTTTTGTATCAAATTATGCGCGCGTATCACGTCGACACTCTTGAGTCAAACTGTACAGCTCTTTAAAACTGATTATTTTGAAAATTGGCGAAAATGAGTTGATAATGCAGGATTGTAAATTTTTGCGTCAGGCATCGATTTTTTTATGCATCTCCCGTTCCAAATATGGCCTCTTAATGGAGGTATCTCAACATATTTTTTTACGAGAACTGTTAGTCACTCAGCCGCTCAATCTCTCTTTTTCAAAGAGGGATAAGAGGATACGGCTAGGACAGGACTAGATGTTAACTAATCGCTCTCGCTATACCCATTTATTAAAGGATTGGAAAGGGTGGGACGGAATTTTTAAGCGTCACAAACACCCATGATTTTGAACAGAAATCGATCGAAAAAATGCTGTTCGAATCCGTGAAGTTTGGCACGGAAGCCCACCACGCTAACAGCTGCGCCATATGACCCGACATTAGGAGTCTATACATTTTTCACGAAATCGATCGAATCGCATGTGATTTTGCTGCCTGAAATAGCGATTGTTTTCTATAACAATTTCTGACCATATTTCCTAGAAACAAAAATAAAAATAAATGTTTTTTGTAAATGCGTAAATATAAATTAATTGTATGTATTATGTATACCAAAATATGTGCTAAGGTTACAAGCAATGGTTAAGGTTAAGTTTCTGCTATTTTCCTCTGAAGGAACATAATATGACCCCCCTTCGTATAGTTTGGATAGTAGAATATAAAAAATAATATGCAAGTGAAAGAAATAAAACATCGCATCTTCCATATTAATTTTCGAGTAGGTAGTTGCGCATTCTTGAAATTCCTTAGGCGGTCACTTTGTATTCGGGAAGCGGTTTCTTTACATTGCTATTTTCTGATTCTGTCCAGATAATGTCGTCAGATCGTCTTTTACTGATGCACTAATGCGAAATTTCCACAAAAGTGATTCCGATTTTAAAAACCTAGAAGTTTATGGATTTCCCCTGCTCCCCTAAACATATTTTTTCTCTGTGCCCCCTTGGAATATGCTGTTTCAGAGAAGTTATAGAAATAATTTTTGGGTTAGAAAGACTGAGTATATGGTTAATAATTCTCCCATAGCCAGTTTTTGATGAGCGTGGTAGAGGGAAATTGAAAAATCACAGACAACCATGATAAAAACTCTGTTAATCTATTTTCTAGAAGGTTAATATTACTTAACGGTACTACTTCTAATATTGACATATTCCGCTCCGTGAACGTGAGTGAGTTCAGACGAGTACTATTTTTTTGTTCTAATGCGGACTTTGTCGGAACTTACTCGGTTAACTTGCCAATTTCTAATGTTTTAATTTTTTTGCGTGTGGCAAAATTAAAAACCGCCTCGGGCGACAACACCTCTTGCTACACCTTTGTGTGACATCATGATATTCTATATAAGTCCCTTTTGGAGTAATGTTGGTGTTGATTTTTCATTTAGTGCGCTAAGTTAATGCCGTGACGCTCCGAATAGGTGGAAAATTCTTTGCACAGGCTAATTAATAGCCTATACACATATATGTTACCATTAGTTAGCTATAATTACTTTTGGCCGAGTATAATGTACTGAGAGTTACCGTTGTTTGAAATAATATTTACAGTATTGTAAAATAACATTTCAATAATGCGCAGACAGCGTGATCTAGTTATTTTAACATGCCGTTACGTTACGTAAACCGAGTATTCTGGGAAATATTAAATTTTGGCATTTGTTCATCTTTCTTTGCGGTGACATGATTTATATTACAATTTTAGTTTGATAGACCAAAAGTATGTCTGGTTTGTTTTCCTACAGCTGCCCACACACCAAACCCCAATCCGTTCAAGACGGAGTAAAGAGAGAGTGATACACTAACTAAAGCCTCTTTGACACCAAACGATTACGCGGCCGAGTGTCCTCGGCTGATTATTTAGCCAACCAAACATATTGACCGAGTAAGCGCCTACACGCATATAAGTTTTTTTTAGCGATCAGTTCATTTTGACGTGCGTTTCATTTAATTCAACAATACTCATGTCAAATGTGAGCGAAGGCGTAGTAGGGGTAGCATATTGGCCTAGAAAAAAAAGAAACGGTTTCTATTCACTCGCTCATTAAGATTACTCGTTGGATCGCTCGGCCAAACTCCGAGCGTAGCGTTTAGATTGTTTTGTATTGAACCGAGTTCACTCTCTCGGTCGCGTATTTACTCGGTTGGTCTTAAAGGGACATACGAGTTATCCCGTTTTTTAATTTATTTCTAGTGAGATCTTCCCTTCCAAACGAAAGTAATCGATATCGCCAACTATGTTATTGTTAATTTCTCTTGCACAAGTGATAGAAAAATCCTACTATTTACATTATTATGTTTTCATTTAGAGCCATCTGTGTTATAAATAAAAATGTCACGATATATTTAGTTTAAAGTCGTTAATTTATGATCTCAAAAATGTGTCAAAAAAGTTACACAACATGCAGAATAACAAAGTTAGTTAGTTCTTCCATCATTACATTTGTCGTTGTGCAACTGACTTGCAATTAGCTGAAAATTGTAAAATTAAATGAAAAACTATATTTAAATTACCTGTTTCGATTTCTATAGGTTATGTAATTATTAAAAGTTTGTAATTTCGTGACCTTTATTACGTCGATGATTATGTAAATCAAAAGATGAAAATGAATCAGGTATTGCTTACAATGAAATATACTTTGAACCTTTATTATATATTACTTCTCCGAAAACTCTACGATTCAATGGAAAGTTTTACGGAACGCAACATAGCGCTTGAATTTTTCTTTGAATAGAATACTCATTCATGATCGAAATAGTATTTTATTTTGTACTACGCATTACTTTTGAAAAAAAATGTAGAGCATCTTTTCAAATTGCTACATATCTGTACTTATTTTTTTTTTGGAAACATACAAAAACTACCATTACCCATCACCGGTGAAGTGACCCAAGTGGTATTTTGGAAAACAAATATGTTAGATGCGTTGTAATATTCTACACGTTTTAATAATGTATCGAAAAAGTGATTTAACCTCAGTTGCAATAGTGTTATCTCCGTAAAATAAAAATATGCAATCCCCCAAAACACCAAGTAAAGACGTGATGTACTTAAAGGTCCAAGAAAAAAGTTTTAGCATTTTACTAGTTGGCTCATTTCAAAACTTGAGGACTCATATTATATCAATCTCTGTCTACTGGTCGCTCGCTGAGATAACTTCCGTCAACCGTAGGTTTGATTTGCTAAAAATTATTAAGATATATTTTTTTAAATCCATTTTGGCTACTAATGTGGAAGGTATAGCCTTTTTATGTTTTTTTCTACGAGAATTGCGTGTTAGTCAGTTGCTTAACCTACCTTTTTTCGAAGAGGGTAGAGATATAAATAAAAGAGCTTGAACAGGAGGGCTAGTGGTTGCAAATCGCTATCGCTTAGCCCCGTTATTTTCAGATTGAAGGTGAGAGGGAATTTTTAGACATTTCCGATGACCTTGTTGACCATATTAAATTATATCAGGTACCATTTTATATATATTTCTTTGGTGGATTTTGACTTTCCTCCTCCCGTTATGGGAATTACATTTGTTTTCAACTACAGTTGGTGGTGTTATAAACACATCAACACATTTTACATCTTCCTTAAAACTCTCTCCACATATGATTTTTTTATCGTTCTGGGTGATAAAAAAAGGCAGAGTGATCCCAGTGCTCCAATTTAGGAACATAATTTTATGAATAAAAAAAAATATTTGGATTTTTTTAAAGTGCTATATATAACGAATCTAAAACAATAATACATGATAATCCATATGATTATTATATGGAAAATGATTTGACTTATTAATTGTCAAATGACATTTTCGTGTTGAATGTAATTTTTTAAAAAATCACTGCTCACTCCGAAAAGTTCAAACTTAAAAAAATATTGCTCCGGACACTTCTAACGTTTCTCAGTTATCGATTGATGCAATCTAAGTTTATATTCATAAATAAATATTGGAGTGGGGATAAAAAAAACAAAATATTTCAATATTGGCACACCGGGAAAAAATGGGTTAATGTATGTTATATTTCATTTAAAATTACTTCAGTGTAATTTCTGTTTTTACATTTTCACATCCGTGTTTGTTTTGTAGCCTGAGATTTTCGTACTGCTACGAATTGGGACATTGAACTTTTGTTGTTAACATGATCCGATATTTTTTAAACTAAAAATCTTGTCTTATTCGTCGCCATTTTGGTTTGTTTTTGGCTGATATTTTTTATTATGATAAAAGATAGTCAACGTATTATTGGGCGCATTTTATATTATACGTTACATTTTTGTTTCAAAATAAGTACAATTTTTAAAGAAGAACATTTTATACAAATTCACAGCAAATATTTCATTCTTAATACATATTTCTACCAAAGTGAAGACTGTCATTTTATTTTTTCTGTTTGTAAATGACGTCACAATATAAAGAGTAGAAGAGGGTTTTTATAAAGTGTTAAATCAAGACAAAATTTTGCTTATATCAATAATTTAAAATGATTGTTAGCTTTCATTGGCTACGTTGAATGCGATGATTTCGGCATTTTAAAGATTTGATATAAAATATTTAATTTAGACAGGAAGCTATTTTGTGACGAAATGTGAAAAGAGGGAGAGATTAAATTACCCCAAATTATATGTCTTCATTTGATGGATTGTAATCTATAATATATTTACAAATAATCGTTCATCTTTAACCATAGAAAAACAGAATCGTTCAAACTATGTACATTCTCACAGATTTTGTCACTAACGACCCGGGTTTCGCCTTTCGGCATCTTCAGGCGTTCAAGTGCACGGATGAACTTGAACTGAGTTCAGTTCAAGTTCATCCGTGCACTTGAACGCCTGAAGATGCCGAAAGGCGAAACCCGGGTCGTTAGTGACAAAATCTGTGAGAATGTACATAATTTGAACGATTCAAATTTAATATTGAAATTCCACCAAGCACCTTCAGTCGAAATCTTAAATTATACCATAGAAAAACATATTTTGGAAATTTTGTCAGATTTGCGAAAGAGATTCTCAATGATTGAGATTGGACTGTAAAATGTTTGGATTTTTTTAGAAATTTACTACTATTCATATTATGTAAGCTAGTGGTGCAAAACCTATTTTATAGAATAGCTATTTATCCAGTTTCTATTGAAGTCTACCCATCAATAATGATCCATGTTACATTTTGGCAGTTTTTAACTAAATATGCAGCAATGATCAACAACCTACATCACATTGAAATGCTCATCAATTCTGGAACCTGTCAATATTGATACAACTATTATTAGATTTTAAATATTTCAATTCATCGCTAGCAATTTTTTTAAAAGATGTGGTGGTTTATATACATTCAAAATACTTTTTGGACAATTTTCAATACGGAAACCGGTATTTTGGTGTTGAAAATACCACAAATGATTAGCGGTTTCCCGGTTTCGGTAATACCGGTATTACATCCATGTGACAGCCACTTCTGATGAATTAAAAACAATCTGAACACTACACACAGGATTTGACCAACTTATCCGATTAGTAATTTTAAATGAGTCAGTGAAAAGTTACCGTTTATATTTCCTCGGCCGAGAGGATACGATTCACCTTCTGTAGCACGATATCGTTCATCGTTTTTGACGTGTCAGAACAGGCGTTGGAGAAGTGTTGTTGAATCTTATAGGCAAAATAGGCTTATATTAAAATGAACTTCCACAAAGTTACCGCCGAATCCATCGAAAGTATCTTATAGGCGTGTAGACGTTTTGTCGTCCAATATTTCTGCTCGGTTGGTCTATATTTTCAAGATTAAAGCATTTTTCTCTTCTCCTTCGGGGCCGAGTTAATAATCCTGAAATTCTCATTACTATTACTTTAGATGCTCCCAATTTATTCTTACGTGGGCGAAACTATGAGCAAAAACTTTTATTTCTAAAAACTTATACCTCCCTTAGGAGGTATGAGTCACCAGTTCATAGTGCCGTTCGATTGATCAACTCATTGCCTAGAGAAGTAGATATTTTTAGTGATAGTATTTGTGAACTGTTTGCTAAATTTTACTATTTTATTTCTTGATTTTGATGTATTATGTAGTTTAATTTTATATTTCGTCTCTTTATATTTCTCGAATTGGGGTCAGCTGTTTATGTCATGTACTATAATTTTATTTTTTAAGAATAAATAAATAAATAAATTAGGCTTTACCGCGATGAACGAAGTTTATCTGTATACGAAAATGATTCGATTCTCAATCTAATGCCATTTTTCATACAGAAGGTTCGAATTTTTTATTTTTTTCACACGCTGATATCAAACATTAATTACATGAATAAAGATTCAACAATGCGGGTTCGACGCCATCGGTTTACAACCTGTGCCTCGTAATCGAGCCCACTCTTTGTCCGACGCACATGTGCTCATCAAGCATGCTTCGCGTGTCGCATATGGGTGACCAATATAAAAATACGCCATGCGACGCGGGAATCAAATCACAAATATTTAGCTAGACATACTTACTTACAATGGCCGCTATAAGATGGTTATAAAAATAACTTGTCACACGATGATTGAGCCAAATGATGCGTTAACGTCTTTGTCCTGTAATTCTATAATGGCATCAAAAAATTTACTTCTTATTAAGTTATGTTTGACATGCTATGCACTGGCGGATTAAGCCATTTTGAAGGCCGCAGGCGCAATACATTTAGGTGGAGCCGGTAAATTGCTTTAATGGAAATTGCTCGAATTACAAATTATTCGAATTGCTTGGTTATTTAAACGATTTTTCACAACTTTTTCTACGAATTTCATTTTTATCTTGTGCGACACTTGTTTAGAGAGTGAAATATAAAAATAATTTTCGTAATTATTTATTTTAACCGTGTTCGCTCCAAATGCGGAAAATATGATATTTTAATAGAGTTTATCTCAACAGAAGTGTTTCTACGAGCACTGCTAATTAATTAGTTACTCAAACTGTTTCTATATATTTCCAGAACACATAGAATACTAGGGCTAAGACAGAACAAACGGACAGAACAAACAGAAACAAATTGATTATCTTGTTATTCGAGCAATTTCCATTCGAGCAATTTACCGGGAACCACATTTAGGTGGCCCCTCTTTTCGAATAACATAAAAGTGCTGCAAACTTCTTCTTAGAATAATAATAAATATTTAAAACTTAAATTAAAATATAAGGGTTTGTATAACATATGCTATCTTTGAGGCCACCGAGATTTTGAGGCCCCAAGCGTGCGCCTCTTGCGCTTATAGGGCAATCCGCCACTGATGCTGTGTTTACTTTTACTGATATTATATTCATATTTCGCGTAAATTATCATTTTCTCTGATTTCCATGTGTAATAATTTGTCATTTTTTTTTGTTATTAAATTTTCTTCATAGTTTCATTGTTATTAGCGGCATTTTGTTGATTTTTACGTGGTAAAATAGTCGGGCTTATAGCACATAACGGATCTCATGTGTTCGAATCCCAGTCCGAAATTCATTTTTTCAATCGATTTATCGATTTCTGTTCGAAGGCATGAATGATCGTGATGTCTCATCCCTCTAATACTAAAATAATGGGGCGTAGCAAGAGCGATTAGCTTACCACTAGTCCTGTCCTACCCGTATACTTTTTATCCCTACTCTCTTAAAAAAGAAAAGAGATTGAGAAACTGGCTAACAAGCAGTTCTCGTAGACAAATTCTTCTAAAATACCTCCATTAGAAGCAGGGCTGTGGAGTCGGAGTCGGAGTCGTGAAAAATGAGCGGCTCGAAATATTTTTGAAAAATATATTTAATGATGTACAAATATTCAAACAAAATATGCCAAAGTGTTGACATTTCATGCTTGGCAGACTAAAGATGAGCTAATGGTATATAAATTGTTGAAAAATTTCCTCGGAGTCGGAGTCATCTTTTTTTACACGACTCCATAGCCCTGAATTTAGAAGACCGTATGTTCCACATTGGAAACGGACATCGAAAAAAAGGAAAGCTTGTTATAAAGCATATTTACCAAATAATGTTTCAAGTAAAATACGGTGGTAATACTTTTTTCAGCTGTAAAGAGGACAGACAGTCCCGAAAAAATGTAGACATTTGGTTCACGAGAGAGCGCGTGTTTTGCCGTCTCACTCTGTCGTCGCGTGAGCCGCTCTTCCGGCCGCAAACTGGCAGACTAAAATTAATTCGACGAAAATACACGCGGCCGATCGCTTGGGGAGGTCGCCAAAGCCCGGCCTAAGAAACTATTTAAATTATTACAAGTCAACCAGGCGCGACTCGTCAAATATTGATTTATATGTATTAAAAGGCATCATAATACAACAATATACATATTTATATTGGCAGTATCGGCTGGTAATGTTGTCCAGGGATGGGCTGGAGGGGGCTCGGGGGGGCTCGCGCGAGCCCCTTGTTAAGATAAGAAAATCATTCGTCTTATATCAAATCATCACATAACTGCAATTTCTGTAGATGGATAAATTTGAAAATTAGTTGTCGTTTCATTTTTTCATTCAGCGTTGTGTGCGTTCGTGAGTCCCAGTACGAAAAAACATTTTTTCGATCGATTTATATATTTTCTGTTCGAAGGAATGGGTGTTTGTGATGTCTTAAATTTGCCTCCCACTCTTCCGATTCTTCAATTCAACTGGGCGCTATTATTAGTTAATCACTAGTCCTGTCTTATGCTTATCATTTTATCCCTACTACTCTCTCTGGAAAAGAGAGGTAGAGCGACTAAGTAACAAGCAGTTATCGTAGAAAAATAACTTTCGTTGAGATATCTTCATTAAGAGGCCATATACTCGACATAGAGAGCGGACATAGATAAAAAAAATGGATAACATTTACCGAGCCCCTTGTTAAGATATTGGCAGACCACCGCTGATGTTGTCCTGGTTCCACGTAGAACAGTCGTGTAGCTATACATTTGAGGCACTCGACCAAATGTCACGCAAGGCCCCCACTCAATTTGTTATATTGAGTACCTATGTAGAAATTTGGACCCTAGAGAGCTACGCCGCTAGCGTAGAGGCCTACGTTATACTGTTAACATATCGACTGTGGAAAGGAAAAAGGACGCAACTCACACAGAGCAAATTTTACAGGAGGCACAAAAAAGTGTTTTGATGATTTTTGGCCATATCCAAATTATAAAATAAACACAACCTTGAAGTAAACGGAGACTTCTAAATTGGTATTTAATTGTCATAATATAATACTAATTTAAGAAATTGTCTAGGAAAAACCTTTTTTCAGTCTTTTTTCTTGGTTTCAATATTCACAAGCCCATCTTTTTTCAACCTTAAAAGCTAAATTTAGAAACTAATTCGGCATTTGCAGCTTACATCCTTTTGATAGAACATGCATAATGTTGGATACATTGTGATTATCGGAAAAAAGCTATTTTTAAACAACTGTTGGTTACGTTATTTTTCTTTCCTACAGTCGATATATAATAAATGTTCAATATAAATATTATGCAAGTTTGAAGATATTATATATTTTTGACTCCTATCATTGTCATATTTCCTCACAAAAATGCGTGTCACTATTTTGAAACAATCAATTTTCCAAATACATATTAATTTTCAATAACATTTCCAATACATACGTCGGCCGTGAAGGTATTCTCAAATCGCTATTTTTTAAATATATGCATGTAAAATACCTGTTTAAAAATAGATATTATACACGTTTGAATTTAAAAAAATGGGGTTTTATTGTTCTCTCATGGTATAATTACAAGCAATATCAGTTGATCACCATCAATAATTTTATCAAGTAGCACTGCTAGAAAAAATCGTGTACTAATCAGCTTTGGTGTACAAAGGCATTTATTTATCCATGGTCCCAAAGGCATAAGGAGTAGCCAAAATTCACGTTCAATATACATCGAATCAAACAAAAATGTCCGACGGCTCAATGCCATGTCATGTACAATCAATTATGCATGCAATGAAGGCTTTATCACGCTGATCAACACCTCCGCGGATTCTGTCCGTGACGATGAGGATAGTCCTTGTGACATTGTAATAATACAACATAAAAAAGTAACGCAGTGACTGGTGGTGTTCACGAAATTATTGTAAAATTATGTGACCCAAAAAATATCTACTTATATTTAGGTAATATACTGTGTATTCATGAAAACGAACATTCGTCATAGTTTTTATTTATTCATGAAAATAACAGGATTGGACAAGTGAAAATATATTATTCATTTGGTCTTGATTTCAAATAAAATCGAAATTTTCGGCATGATTTCTTAAAATTTACTTTGGTAATTTACATTTTTTTGACTATCGTCTAGCGACTGTGTGTTTTCGCTCTCCAATACAGTCTTACTCATAAGAGAAAATAACCTTTCTACGGGTGCATTAATGCCAGGCAGACATAAAATATATTCATTAATTATATTATACGAAAGTTCGTATGATTCAGATTATTGATATTTACAAGTATTGGAGTAAAAAATCATACACACGTCTTTCGGTTAGAACATTGGTTGGCAAAGTGCGGCTTTTTGGCCTCTTAAGTGCGGACATTAATAGACTGATTTGGCTCCCAATATATTTTTTAAATTGTTTGTAATGTTCATATTTGTCTTTTTGGCGAATAAGTTTGCTGAACACTGGGTTAGAACATTCCATTCTGTCACTTTTTGCTGTGATGTAAGCGACTACTCATCAAATACTTTTGTCCTTTTTTTATATCCACGTCCGCTCCCAATGTGAAGCATATGGCTTCTTAATGAAGGTATCTAAACAGAAGTTTTCAGTCAGTTGCTCAACCTCTCTTTTTCAAAGAGAGTAGTAGGGATATAAAGATAAGGCTACGACAGAACTAGTGGATAACTAATCTCTCTTACTATGCCCATTTATTAAAGGATCGGAAAGGGTGGTGAGAATTTTCAGACATCACTAACATGAATGCCTTCGAACAGAAATCGATAAATCGATCGAAAAAATGCTGTTCGTGCCGGGACTAGGGTTGTCGCCTGTCCCGGATTGGCCGGGGTCGTCCCGGAATTGGAAGCGCTGACCCGGATGGATCCGGATAAATGCTTAATTGCCCCGGAAATTTTGAGCAACTTGATGATTTCAAATTCCTTTCCCAAAAAGAGGTCTTTCGGAGATATTCTGGGAAAAAGTATACCAAATCGGGGATTTCAAATTCCTCGGTGAGCTAAAAAAACGATTTTTGAGCTATTTGTCCCGGAATTGTCCCAGAAAAAGGTAGCAACACTAGCTGGGACTAATCGCTCCGCCATAGGACCCGACTGTTCTGTCATTGGCTATAATTAATTTATTCCTATTCAATCGATACATCTATTACACTTTGAATTTGTTTCCGCGTTGGTATTTATTTAATATTTTGCTTAAAGTCGACCATTTTCTTTAAATTGTTACCGTGGGTTGCTTTTTATCTGAAAACTGGATATTCATCGTTTAGAAGCTGTACTTGGAAACAATGGGATAAATTACCTTACGTGCGGTCATATTATGCATGTCTATTTTTTTTCTGCCAGCGCCACTGCACTACATGAATTTATAACCTATACAATGTGGTGACACCAGATACAAGACAGTATACACGATTCTAAGTACAGGCAGTAGTCTATTCATCTTATTTTTGTACATCTGGTGTACATAACACTAATCAGTAATGGAAACGCTTAACTTCGCATCTGCACGACACATTGTTGCAACCCGTTTCCGATGTGACAAATAAAAATATCAAAAAAATAATCCCGGAGAATAAAAGAGTCCCGGAGCCGTCATAACAAGTGACTTGCTAACTTTAATTTTTGTTGAGTTTTGGAAATATGTTTTCATGTAATGTATTATAATAGCCTTAACTACTACTAACGACCAAGATACGTTGCTGAACTTAGGTTAATAGTCGAAATTCATCAAACACGTTGAAAAAATATAATTACGTCATTTAATTTGTTTTCGTTTAACAACACAAAAAATAGACATCCACTTAAATAACCTTTAAAATTAGTCGTCATTCGTACAATCTATTAGTTCATTATCAATAGGAGTGGAAGCAGTGGTAGATTTATTAAAATATATACAAGTTGGTTATTGATTATCCGACCACCACCTATTATGTATATGCAGCCGTTACGGTAAATTGCATATTGATACACATAATAAGTGTAAGTGGCTCAAAATGTACTATTGTGTATACTTCCTCTTAAATTAACAAGGGGCTCGCCGACCTTAGTAAAATTTAATAAAGGGCTCATGAGAGAAAATCCGAGCCTCCTCCACCCCACTTCTTACCTACCCAATAAAATAAACAAGGTTTTCAGTTCAAAGTTAAGGATTTTGCGAAATGTTCTACTCCAGGAAAAGTTTGGGAAACTCCGGTGAAGTCTATCGCAACATTAAACAAATTGACACCTTTACATATTAAACATATGTCGATTTTATTGAGACAGTTAAAATTTAATGATTTTCTTCAGACATAGTTGGGTGCCGAGAAGAAATAACACCGCGACATTAAATTTTATCCTTCGCCAAGCAACTTTTTTTACCATCAAGGTTTAGTCAAACGTTCGAAACTTGGGAATCATGTCACATTATTGCGAATTGATGATTTTGTTTGCTTCTATCGATCTGTTCTTATTGATTTATTTATTAGAGTCTTGTTTTGGTATAATGCAAAAATCTCAACCCATAAAACATGCCTAGTTGTTTAATTATAGGTAGATTTTCTGCGAGTCATTTGTTTTCTCATTTGACTCCCTTAAAATGACTCCTTAACCCGTTAACACCTAGAAAAAAAATAACGTTTTTTGTCCTGTAAGCTAGCAATTTTCTAAAAACTAATAAAGGAAAACTTAATATTCATTTTGTGAGTCTTTAAGAGATGTCGAACCCTTTTTCAATGATGCAAACTCTAAAAAATGTTTATTGACGTCGTAATAATGACAACACACTGGTGGGTAGCGTGTGTGGTTAGCAGGTATGCGACACACCGGTGGGTCGTTAGCTTTAGAGTGGTTAAATAAGAAGATATATAGTGAGTGGGAAACCTAGGAATTTTCGAGGATTAAAAAACGAATTTTACGTTCACTATATGGGTTCGTCGTTCGGATTCGTTCGTTTGCGAATAACGCATGTCTGAAACTTATCTAAATAATGACACAACTATAGACAGCGAAGCCATATTACTGTACAATATTATTATATTTTGAGAATTGAATATATGACAGAAATTGATCCCAAGGCAATGGTGATCTATTAACCAAATGATATTTTTATTCTAGGAGTCTTACTTTACGTGGGCAAGTGGAGTGAAGGAATCAGGATGCTTCTTAGCTGTGCAAGGAGGAACCGGAAAATCGACGCTGTTTGTTCCTCGCCTTCCCGATGACTATGCAGTTTGGATGGGTCCTCTCCATAGTCTTGAAGATTTCAAGGAAATATACAGAGTCGACGAAGTTTTCTACGTTGATCAGGTAATTATTTATGAGTCATTTCAATACCTTAATTAGGGATTCTGTGTCGAGACGTCCCGGGACTTGTCGGGTTTTTTGCTGTCTCAAGTCCCGAGACTTTGAAAAACACTTTTTATTCTCGTCGCTTACAAAATACACATTCATTATTAATTTATACAATAAACCAGTGGATTCCAAACTTTTAGTGACTACTCTTCCCTTAACAAAAAAATATTTTTCGCACCCCTCACCTTTTATTAATCTAATAACAAGACTTTGTTTTAATTATTTTTAATGCAATTAATGTGATTCTTTACTAACTCAAAGTTTACACTCGTATCTCTTTTTCTGTTGCCTTATCTTTGCTTGATACTTTGCTTTCGCATTACTATGAAACTACGAATCGTAAAGGACCATACCATCTCGTAAGATTTAACCAAAAATAAACTCAGGGTTCATTTGTAAACATTCAATTAATCTTTCTTTTTCAATGGTTTTCAGCTCAAATTATACATCTTAACTATCGACAAAACGGATTCTGTGTCCTCACAAAATTTGAGACATTAAGATTCACTGTTTTACTGTTACTTCACTATGAAAAGTTATATTTTGTGTATATTATATTACATTTTTTTATCCATGTCCGCTCCCAATGTGGAGCACATGGCCTCCTAATGGAGGTATCTCACCAGATCATTTTTCTACGAGAACTGTTACTCAGTCGCTAAACTTCTCTTTTTCCAAAGATAATAGTAGGGATAGAAGAATAAGGTTAGGACAAGATTAGTGGTTAACATTTATTGAATGATCGGGAGAGCGGAAGGTAATTTTTAGACATCACAAACATCCATGCCTTCGAACAGAAATCGATCGAAAAAATGCTGTTTGTACTGAGACTTAGAACCCGTGAGATCCGGCACGGAAGCCCACAACGCTAACCGCTGCGCCATAGAACCCGATAAAACACATGTTATTATATGATAATTATTAATTACATTTTTGTCAAATTTATCGCGCCACCCTTCGCAATAGTCCGCGCCTCCAAGTTTAGAAATCGCTGCGATAAACAAATACAATACTTTTATTAGAAGTTCTACGTAATTAAAAAATGCGATGTAAAAAAGTAGTCGTGTCGTTTGTAACGACTACAACATGAATCTTTCAAAAACACCATGACTCCGACTGCACAGTGTTAGAAATTCCGCACCGATATACTTACTTGATCATGTCTGTCTGATGTTACAGTTTGTGTTCTGTGTTGTACGAGTTACCCAAATATTCGCTAACATAAGCCAACAAAATTGAATTGCCTCCACACAATGCCGGCTGTCGGCAAGTGGGGGCGCGTATCATTTCTTCATTTGATCAATACAAAAGCTACAGGACCAGATCACCCTTTTCACAATTTATCATATTGCCTTAAATATAACGCGACATCTCTGTCATTTTTTAAAAGTATTCGCACTTGTTTCTAATAACGTAATGAGCTTCTTTCTCCATTTGTCGTATTCAAGTTATCACAAGACTTGCGGAGACTATCATAGCTGGTTTTTTATTCATTAAAAGAAGGAAATACAAAATAAAGAAAACCAACAAAGCTATTCGATACGAATTTTAAACCGAATACGCGGCTGAGAGAGTGCACTCGGCTGAATACAAAACAATCTGAACGATCCAACCAGTGATTCGAGCGAGCGAGTGAATAGAAACCGTTTTTATTTCCTCGGCCAAGGGGATATCTCCACCACCTGTAGCACGTCCTAGATCACGTTTTCGGCGTGTATGCACAGGCGTTTGACGAGTGCTATGTTGATAATTCACTGATACCACTAGCAATTAAGTTTTTTGTATTCATATCCAATTCTCTCGGGTCTTTAACTCATTTTGCTGTAGCTCTATCAGATTAGGGATACTTCAGTTTACATACTCCTTAATTTTCATTTAACTACGATTTTTCACGTTGGAATGATGTTAAGTCGAACGAAACGCACGTAGAAATGAACTGAATCGCTAAAAATCTAAGATGTCAGTAGTCAATATTGTTTCGGAGACGGGTGCTTAGTTGGGCTCAAGAAGACAGAAGTGGCTGTCATTAGACAATCTGATAAACAACCTTTACCTTTAATTTGATTTTTTTTAAATCCTGCTCCGAATAACCAGGTCGCATTATTTTAGGACTATTGCGGTACTTGGTCCCCGTTTTGGCAGAAAAACAATCATTCGCAGAAGAAGTATTAATAAGGATTAGAATCAATTTTTAATTTATTTGTAAACATTGCGATGTTTTGTCTGATGATTCGTTAAGAAGAAAAAAATCCGAAATACGTGTCACAATTTGTTACACGAGTGGAGTAAAAAAGTTATCTAGCTTAATTTTATATTACGAATTTATTACTAGAGAAATACTAAATCGAGTTAAAGAGTAAACAAATTAATAGCAAGTATTTGTTTTTAAGAAAATAATAAAAGTCTCTGTAGAAATGATCTAATTAAACGGGTGGCTCTCCATTAGAAAATTTATTTGAGATAGGACTTCCTTCTCCTGACACAAATATGTAATATTGTAATTATTTTTTTCATCCATTAAGCATTCTTTCATTTATGAATGGAGCGTTAGAATCAATGTCTACGTGTTATTAACAATCGTACGATAGCCTAAAGATGTTTCTCAAAAAGTTAAATCGCGAGTCACACTAAACAACACAGCCTTCGGAATAATAATGATTTTAATACTATTGGACTTTTTTTCTAACAGCAAAGAATTGATAATAAATACAATGAAATTGATGTAAATGCCGATTACGGCTCTGTGGGCCACCCCCTTTCTCCACTCGCCCTGTCACGCCTTCCACGCTTTTCTCAAGGGCACGCTATTTACGAGGTATCGATTAAATGCCTGCTGAACCCTTCCTCAACTTTACCAAACTTTTTATTTTGTTTCCCTTACTTTGATCTAGGTATACTTTTAGATTTATTTAGATACTTACCTCAATTCTGTCTCTTCGTTGACTGGGTCGTATTTATTAATGGCACGGGTTCCCAACCTGGGGGTCCTGAAGGGTTTTCTGGGGGGTCGCCAACTTTTTTCGATTTTGAATTCGGAGACAAACTGGGGAAAAAGTATACCAAATCGAGGATTTCAAATTCCTCGGTGAGCTAAAAAAAAAAGGAGTTTCTTAAACAATCTGGGGAAAAGTATAGCAAATCGAGAATTTCAAATTCCTCGAGGAGGGGGGGGGGTCGCCTAGTCACATTACTTATAAAAAGGGGTCGCCACCAGAAAAAGGTTGGGAACCTTTGATTTATGGGGTAGAGCTTGGTCTTAGTGAATTTATAATTTAAATCAGAAAAATAATTTCATTTTATAAATAGGTATACTATTTTTTTAAACCATTTCCTCTCCCAACGTAAGAACAATATAAAAGAAGGTTGCTTGAAAATATTATACGTTTTTTATAAATATTCTTTACTGATACTACCTTTATTGACTCGTAGTAAATAATTTCATCAGAATACGTTTAACAAGAACTGGCTGTTAGTTAGTCACTCAACCAATCTTTTATTAGAGAGTACACATGTATGGTAAACAGTGGCGGATTAATCACTTGAGAGGCCCCAGGCGCAATACAATTAGGAGGCCCTGTTTTATAATGTCAGAAAATCCCATGTAAAATAATAATTGTATGAACTATTTTTGAGGCTCTTAAGATTCGGAGGCCCTAAGAGAGCGCCTCATGCGCTTATAGGGTAATCCGCCACTGATGGTAAAGGCGTAAGTAAAACATTAGTAAAGTGTAACTCCGATTCAAAATAACCAAAATTGATGTGTTTCGATATTTCAGTGCAATATCTGCAAACCCGTTCCATAAAAGTATATTTAATTCACGTTTTTTACGTTTATATTTCCTGCAATTTTCGTCTGTAATATTCCAAATTCATTTTAACCCATAACATGTCATCCTAAAAAATCACGTACCCTGCCATGATGGCATCTCAGTTTCACCGTTAATTGACAGTATTTATACCTAAGTTAGAAGCTTAAAAAATAATTTAAAAAATTTAAATATGCTAGAGTACCTAAAATGATAAATAATTATTGACTTTATTAAGAGAAATATTGAATGATTTAATGGCTCAACTATTTACGATTGCATCATGGGCATGGAGGTGTTAAATGATGTATGTAAATTTTAAGGTAAATTGAAAGCATTCAAATCTATTTTATTAAAATTGATGACGAACACGACTAAACCTTAAAATATTTTTTAATCAAACGCGAACAGTACAAAAATGTGAAAAAAATAATGCCTTATGAAAAAATGTTTTCCTTCAATTTGCATTATTTTTTGTCGGTTCCGTCAAAATCTAGTGTGTTTCACTGTAGTAAGCGAATCTCTACGCCCCACCCTGTTTTCATTCATTTTCAGATTGAGTTGAATGAGAAGGGATAAATAAAACATTTTTCTAGCCCTATAGCCGAGTAGAGGAGAGTCCAAATTCAGAAATATATACTTTTATACATTGATTTTCAACAAAAAAAAAATTTGATTTATGTAATAATGCAGAAATGTCTTTGATCCCTTCACATAACATGATATTTATATTAATGATCATTTCAAAAAAATGGTTGTGTGCTGCTGATAAAGAAAAGGCATAAATTTGTAAAACAATTAGTAGAAGTAACTTCCGAATCAAAAAGATTTAGTTTGATCAAATATATTTCGGCTAGTTAGGGGTCGTTCATTGATCACATGATTTTGTGCACTACCCCCACCATACTCACATTTTAGTTCAAATATAATGTTACATACGAAACATTTTATTGTTAGGTTAATGTAAGTTTTTACTTTTTGTGGACTTCTGATTTTAAAAAAAGTTTTGGAATCGCTGATCTAGAAGTTGACGATCTGAATCAATGTAAATTTGGCAAAATTCTCTACAGATTAAAGTTCCTATTTAGTGCAGTGTAATTACATTTTACGAAAATATGAATGTCGCATCTTCTCCATGTATGCGTTTTGATGGGTGCTATTCAGAAATTTTTCTACCCCCTGTCACTGTTTTCCAATAGGTTGATTCACTGAAATCTAGTAACATGACAATTTTAGTACCTTTATTATTTTCTTGTAACTGGGAGTGTCTCAGGAGCAACCACCCAAGGCTCGGTGGCTTGCACTTAACCGACCTGTGAAGGGCCAAATTTATTTGATGTATAGAGTTACTGTTTGTCACAAGTATTGCTTCGTATGTTGAAGTGTTAATCTTATATTTTCATTGGATTTTAGGACGAAAATTTAATGATAATAAAAAAAACATTCGGAACAGTCTAGGCACTACAAATTTTTGGTGATCTGGCTCCGCTCCCGATCCAAGTTGGTTTCTCACTACTACCCGTTGTGTATATGCAGCCAACGTTTAATGGCCGCCTTCCACAACTCTATCGACAGAAAAAAAGGAGTCTACCCCTCACATTCATGGCCCGAGCAGAACTGGACGGGACTGATTTTGAACCATGTCAATTCTGCTCGTTCGGTTCGCTCCTGATCCATGTAAAATCCGATTACTCCACTTTTCCATTCTTCTGCTTAGAAATCTGCTCCAATGCTCTGGTTATAATACGATTACGACCGTCAGCCATTATTTTTTTACTTTTTATTTACAATAATTATTTGAATGCTAACTTCAATATGTCAATAACTAACATTGTATGATTGCTTATCAAATTATTAAAATAATAATAGAAGTGTCAATTGAATACTAATTTTTCCTGTTTACCATAAATATGTTTACATCATGTTTCTTTTATTATCTGTTAATAAAGTATGTTTTTCCTCTTTCAGATTAAAGACATCCTCAAAGGAAAAAATCCCAGCAAACTGTTGACTCTGGTAAGCGGAAAAAAATCTACAAATCTGCGCTTTAAAACTATACTGATAATCATATTTGTACCAGCGGAGGTGTTCTCTAATTTATAAGGACCTAGACCAGTGCTGGCGAATCTATGACCCGGGAGTCATAGAATGAGGCATGCAGGCTTCCTCTCCTCCCCTTTTCCATGCTACGCCACTGACTTAGTGACCCACGGGCTGGTATTTGAAAAAATAATGAGCAAAATTTGACCCACTCGAAAAGGTTTCCCATCACTGACCTAGACACTAGTTAAGGGGGGTCTCTAATACTTGACATGGTTTTTCAATTTAGTTTTGACAGTTTGAATAATTTAAATGTGAGGCTTTTATTTGCAAACATGGCACGTTCCAAAATGGTTAAAATATGAAGTTTGAATTTCATTTTAAATAACAAATTTCAATGTAAATACTGTATTTCATAATACCTTTGACATTTACTCGTAAACTTCTTGAAAACCCACTCGAATTTTATGTCTCAAAGAAACAGTACTCCATCGGTCGTCAGATGTGAGAAATGTCGCATAGAATTTAGCGTATCATATAAAGGTGACAGCGATATTGAGCATCATTTAATGTCAAGAAAACATAATGAATAAATAAAATATTTAACTTAATATGAAATGAAAAAACATTACTATCTAGCCCTGCGGAGGGGAACCTGCGGCCTTTTGACTTGATCAAAATATTCACTTTGATCAAAAAATTATACGCCAGCATTTGGAAAAAGAGCGTAATCAATCCATTATATGTTCGACAGTCAAAAAAAAAAGGGGGGGTGCCAACGTTTTCTTTACTGCGGCCTTATGTTGAATCAGATAAACGAATGTGGCCTTTAGAAACGAAAAGGTTCCCCACCTTGGTCTAGTCAATTTTATTGAAAGCGTGAGGAGTTTCTTTACGTTTCTTGGTTTGAGGGAAAAATTTAATGGTCACATTAGTTATGCTATTAGCAGTAGTAACTTATTAATGAGATCATAATGATTGCTGAATTTTTGACAACAATTGGAAGATACCATTGGTTATAAGACACAAATGGAAGTTTTTTACCAGGTACCTACCTATATTTACTTTCTGAAACTATGCAGAGTGTTCGAGTTTCACTCTATGTTTCCTGACTATTTTTATTTATACAAACAGACTGAGTCTTTATATCTCTTTCCTGCTTGTTATCTAAAGGCTTTGAATGGGGAAAGCAATTAGGAAAAAATCCTGTTACCAATACTGATTATGGGTGTAAGGCAAATAAAGATGTTTTTATCAGGAATTGTTAATAATGTTATACTAAAATTCAAGAGTTAACTTTGACTTGCCCAGTCACTAACTGACTTTCGATATTAGCTTCTGAACCTGAAGCATCCATTTGCTTGCTGATATTGTTGCCAACCAACAAACTTGGCAAAGTAGGATAAAACATGTATTTCATGATGGAGAAAATATAACCGTCATTAAATTAAACAGTATTTTGTGTTCATCTAATGTTCAATTTTTAAATCAACTGATAAGTATTTTTTGTTGATTATTATACCAGCATTCAATTTTCTGTTTTATTTACAGTGTACATATTTATAGCTTGTCACACATTAAATATACAATGTCTCAAGGCAATCTAATATTTATTTCATATTTACTTTACAATGTTCACTAATCAATGTAGCAGATTTGTAGTACAGGTTACAATGAATATTATGGTTTTATGCAAAAAAAAAACAGCTTAAAAATGAATTACCGTAACTCCTCGTTTATAAAACCGCTCGTTTAAAAAATATGAAAATGATTTCATCTATTTGTGAATCTTTCAGTACAAAGTCTATTTTATAAACTATGACATACTATGATCATTGTCAAATATCCTTTTTCTGGGAAAACAATGATTCAAAATAATCAGGCACTGAATCTGATGAAGTTTTAATCTGATGTCAAAAATAAACTTATCTAATATACTTACTTTAAATTATTTAAATTGGTCTTCATACGTTTTTTTTGTTTAAAAAAGTTTTCGTTATGTTTTTATTATTGACATTTGAAAATAAGGGTGCGTTTAAAAACCAATGGCGCCTTTTAATTAATGAAATACAGTATATTTCTATTAAATATCACAAATATTTTTATTACTATTTATTTCAGAATGGAATAAACTCAGACAGCGGCTTAGAAACTAAGGAAGCTGCATTTGACGGAATTATTGAGTAAGTATTAAAAAATGTCTTAACATCGTTTTTGAAAGAACCAGCAAGAATAAACCGTAAATGAGAGAAAACAAGCACGAATACAGAAACTTCTTGTTTTCTTAAATCATATTCAGAACAGACATCATCAGGGATGCCTGATGACATTGGATGTGAATGAAAAGTTAAAATTCAAGATAGGAATGTCTGGATAGTGATTATAATATTGGTCATGTAGTTTTAAATGTACTGTGGCACCAGCTAAGCAAATAAAGAATTTTAAAAACAATAAAAAAATACTCATAAAACTTTAAGGCAACAAAATAAATGGTCAGAATTTAAATCAATTTCTGGTCAGAATTTAAATCAACTTTTGGTCATAATAAAATTCAATTTTTGGTCAGAATAAAAATGTTAACGGTCAGAATAAAAATACTAACGGTCAGAATAAAAATAATAAACGGTCAGAATAAAATTAATAAACGGTCAGAATAAAATTAATATACGGTCAGAATAAAATTAATATACGGTCAGAATAAAATCTATTGTACGGTCAAATCTTATAAATATTTCGGTCAGAATAAAAAAAAAATGAAATTAATAATCCTTTTTTTTCAACATTCATGTTATGTGTGGAAAAGCAGACTCTTATAATGAGTCATTATTATTACAAATAACGCATCATCTGATTACATACCACTCGGTTTGTTTATATAAAGGTAGGGATCCACCGAAGTGCAGTGGATGTAGGATTCCAAGAGGAACCAAGGCTTTATGATGAATGTTGTTAGTTTTCACTTTTTTAAATTCAAATAAAAAATACTAAAAATAGTGTTTTCCTTACAATAAGTGTATTATATCGACTGTAGAAAGGGAAAAGGACGTAACCCACACATATCAAAATTTACAAAGGGCGCAAAAACGTGTTTTGATGATTTTGGGCTATATGCAAATTAATAATTATACACAACCTTGAAGTGCACGGAGACTTCTAAACTGGTGTTTAATTGACAAAATCTAATTATCTAGGAAAAATAGAAATTATCTAGGAAAAACCTTTATTTCAGTATTTTTTCTTCGTTTTAATTTTTTACAAGATCATCTTTTTCAAACTTAAAAGTTAAATTTAGATACTAATTCGGCATTTTCAGCTTCCATCCTTTTGATAGAATGTGTGTCAAGTTGTATACATTGTGATTATCGAAAAAAAGCTGTTTTGGAAAATTGAGGGTTACGTCCGTTTTCCTTTCCACAGTCGCTATGAAATGTACCATAGCAATTATTTATCTAAATGTTCTTTCCAAAAATATTATCCTTTCCTTTACTCTCTTCAGAGCAGATCACAATGTATCGAATTGTACAAATAATAAAAAATAGTTGCAACTTTTAGATTATTTAAAATTATTTAATAACCAAAAGAATATCGGTTAGGCGGAAATACCGTGAACATTTTTTTAAATAAAAACTTTTTTTGACACGAAACATACAAATGCCTGGATGTGGAAACCTAGTCTATGAAAACTGTCAATTCTTCCTTTGAGCGCGCAATAATAGTGATTCATTCAATGACCGTGGCGCTAGTAGCAACGCTCGTCCAATCGCCCATTGGACGATTTGCCGTAAGCAACTTCACTTTGCACCAATAGCAACGCAATACGATGACATCATATCATCAAAAAAAATCAGACCATCTGTCAAAATAAATATGACCGATTCCATTTAAATTCTGACCGATCCCATTTATATTCTGACCATTTAATATAAATTCTGACCATTTAATATTTATTCTGACCACTTAATATAAATTCTGACCATAAATTATTTATTCTGCCCTCTGTAATTCTGACCGATACATTATGACCATTTAATATAAATTCTGACCAGTGTAATATAAATTCTGACCGATGTATTAAAAATTCTGACCGAAACTGAATTAAAATTCTGACCGTTTAAATACGAGCCAAACTTCAATATGCAAATGTTCAAGGTTTAACAGGGTAGCTGACTTTGAAGGAATACTTACCACATGTCAATATCAATATTAGACTGTCAGATGATTTATGAATATAGTTACACATTTAATTACAATTTATGATGTTATAGTTTTGTACAATACATGTGAGAAAATGATCAATTTATTTAAATAATTTGAAAATATTTCAGCAGTTATTAAAAAAACAAGTAATGTAAAGTAATGATTCATCAAATTATTCCATAGTATGCAAAAATAGATGAATATTTTCAATTAATTTATTGTTTTACAATATGTACCTAGTGTATATTTTTTAATCTGAACGAACTGGCAATAAAACTTATTTGTTTCTTTTTCAGATTCACTGTGGATAACACAATTCTTCACCACATCATTGCCGAGCTGTAAGTAATATAAATCGTAAATGATTTACAGAGGAACCATATTCTTTGGCAATATTACAATTGTTGTGAAAGTTTTATGTTGTACATTTGTAATGTATTTTAACAATATTTTGTTTTGAATTTGAACCAATCAAAATTTTTGCATTTCCATACTTTTTGTCACATTAAATAATATAAGAGCTGCCTTTAGATTTAAAAAAAAATAAGTTAACCTTTTCCAATAATAGAAGATCTTAAATTATTTTACCAAGAAATCTTAGAAATAAATAGGGCACAGTTAAGTAGCTTGCCAATTTTGAACAAACAAGTTAATCTTCTTAATTCACCCTCGTTTCATCCATTACATTTATGTAAATAGTCAATTTTCCAGTGG
Organism: Himalopsyche anomala; assembly: GCA_031772345.1. Classification (NCBI taxonomy): domain Eukaryota; kingdom Metazoa; phylum Arthropoda; class Insecta; order Trichoptera; family Rhyacophilidae; genus Himalopsyche; species Himalopsyche anomala. The sequence continues at coordinate 7,933,904 of CM062837.1, read as the reverse complement.
TCAAAATAATATTTTTTTTATAATAATACAAAATTTACCCACCTTTTTGAATCAGTAGGCATTCTCATGTTATGACCTATCAGGAGGCCCCAGGCGAAATTAAATTTGAAGGCCCTGTTTTTCGAATTACTAAAATATTTAATTCAAATTTAAAATATTAGATGGGTTTTATAAAATATATGCTATTTTGAGGCCTCTAAGATTGGAGTCCCCAAGTGTGCGCCTCGTGCTGTTATGGGGTAATACATCACTGCTTTTACGATAATCACATGTTGTTTGATAGACTTACTTTCCCAATTCATTGAACGCCATTAAAATCAACCCAAAAGTAAAATTAATCCAGATTCTCATCAATATATAGATTCAAATTTAAAATTGAAATTCCATCAAGCAACTCATGTCAAAATCTTTTGTTCAATTAAAGCTGTCTATCATTTCCTTATTTCCTTGATTATAAGACGCATGTATTTTATAATTTAAGATTTCGACTGAAGGTGCTTGGTGGAATTTCAATATTAAATTTGAATCATTCAAATTATGTACATTCACACAGATTTTGTCACTAACGACCCGGGTTTCGCCTTTCGGCATCTTCAGGCGTTCAAGTGCACGGATGAACTTGAACTGACGCTTAGTAAATGAATGTTTCGTGTTTATATAAGAAACAAATGCATCACCGAGTTTAAAGCCATTGTTGGCGAAAAGGATAAGCCCATGGGAATGCATGTATTTTACTATTTAATATTGGTGTCTCCGAATTCAGGTGGATCTTATAATTGATGTTGTTTTACAATCACGGTCAAAATGCAGCAGCTGTATAAATTTTAAGACGTAGAAAATGACAGGATAAGTTTTCAGTTTTTTTAATAGAAATTCCAGTGATAAAAGCAGAACACTCTTAAATATTCCAATATCAATCATCCTACAGATAGGACAGAAGATAATTTTTTATTGTAACTCATAAAAAACGACTCTGAGTCTATTTATGATAATCAGACACTGAATTTTAAGTTTAATACTACTTCAAATTTATTACTGTCATTATATGACTTCCATTGATATACCAAAGTTTTTATGATGGTTTTATTATTGGCATTTTATGATGGGAATCTGTTTTGTGAATATTGATTTACAGTCAACTTCAAGCGAGTTTCACTGATGGTTTTTTGTTTTATTCAATTTTATGTTGCTTAGATTTTATTTTCATATGATCTCCTTATTTCTAATGTTATTCTTTCTAGGCGAGTCATCAAGACTCCGATGGAGATTGAGGTGATGCGATATGTAGTGAAAGTGTCTTCTGATGCACATAAAAAGGTATAATAAATGTATAAATGCATGAAACAATTCAGAGAAATCAGTTAATTCAGTCATACTATTTGATAAAAAAATACTGTTTTTATGGAAAAACATACAATTTTTAACCCTTTAATAGTAATGTCACCAATTAGTAATAATATGCCTCATAGTGAACTGTACGCTAGCAAATTTTGTCATCATAAAACAATCATAAATCATGGAAACGGCAAACCTTTTTTAAAATTTAAATTTATGGATTTAAGCGTTCAGGGTTAAGAATGAATGTTTTTCTATCTAAATTTACGGACAGAGAAGTGCAATATTGATTTATATCACTATTTTAAGAATACTGTGGTTAAACAAGTAATCTTTATCATGGGTAATTATTTGTTTTAGGTTATGTTGTACGCCAGACCAGATCGCACGGAATACCAATGCGAATCAGTCTTCTTGGGTTATTGCTATGAAAATGGGGGCTGTCGCCATGTTTCATATACCTGCATCTGTGGCTCGGGAGAAAACTCAGGAGTGTTGCATTACGGCCATTCGGGAGCTCCGAATAGCAGGCTAATTACATCAGGCGATATGTGGTATGCTTGATTATCTACTTTTTTTTGTCTTTGATTTACATTATATTGTACATTAATCCATTTACAGTCGATTATGAGAAATATTTTAAAATTAACTGACATTTATTTTTATGTTATGAATGTGTATGTCAAAACTCACAATTTATTAACTTATAAATGAAGTGCTTACATTCAAAACCAATTAAAAAACGTCTAAAAATTCCCTCCCACCCTTCCGATCCTTCAATGACTAGGCATAATGTGAGTAATTAGTTAACCACTTAGGTTAACGCCTAGACTTATCCTTCTTTCCTAGTATTTATCTTCAGAAAAGATAAGTTTAGCGATTGAGTAACAGTTTTTGTGGATAAAGTTCTGTTGAGATACTGCCATTTGGAGCCCATATGTTCCACATTGGGAGTGGACATGAATAAAAAAAAATATATTAATTCTAATCAGCCTGTAATTATAAACTGAATTTATTTTCGTTATTATTGTATTTTTATTCATCGTTTGCAGCCTTTTTGATATGGGTGCAAACTATGGAGGTTATGCTGCTGATATTACATGCTCATTCCCGGCTAACGGCAAGTTTACTGAAGATCAAAAACTTGTTTACAACGCTGTGCTAGAAGCCAGAAACGCTGTGATAAAGTAAGTGTCGTGTACTTCTTCTTTACTAACCTATATCCAAATTTGTCTGTAAATGGACCTATCCAAAAAAGACTTCCACTCTATTTTCGTCTCACGAATGGTCTAGGTCAGCTATGGCAAATACGTGGCATGCCAAAAAAATTGGCTGTACACCAAATTATGTTAATCTTAATAGCAGAAAAATGTATAAAATCAATGCAAAGTCATGTTGATGTGTCGTGAAAACATTGGACAGTTGATAATGCGGTACGCCAGCAGTGTGCCGCATTCGAAATCAAGGGAAGTCCAATGCAATCAATGGTGCTTTTTTGTCGTGCGCCCCTTGTCTTATGTAATTTCTGTAATTGAGATTAAAATATTATTATGTCTAAAACATTAAATAGGTATGACACACTTGATAAATATTATTTGCCATCACTGGCCTTTGTTGTGTATTAGATTATTATTGCAAATTTAGAAATTATGCAAATTATTGTATGGATCCATCTTACATACATATCAATTCATATTTTTTTTGAACGACCTGTGCTCACAAAAATATTGCAAAAACACTCGTCATTGGTATTCAGCATTATATCCAGTGCTGTTGTAAATTTCGCAAAGAATAACGGATTATTTGTGTGATATAATATAACTTACTTCATATTCACCTATACTTAAGCATACCTTGACCTAAAAAAAAATGTTCAATGGTAAAATATTTTTTAACCAGAAGGTATACACTGTTTATACAAATAAAGCAAAGGTTATAGGGCGTATACCTTCAGCTACAGCACTGGTTACACTCATGACATCTCTCTTCAGCTTTACACCTTGAGATTGAGAGTTGTACTCCACAGGGTAACAACATTATGTGTGTTTCAAATTCTCTGTAAATTCTGAGGCAAATTACAACATATTTTGGATAGGGCATTGTAAAGAATGACAAAGAGGATGTGCTTTAAATATGAAACGTGATCTACTTGCTGACATAGGGTGCAGCAAGTTATTTGAATGTTTTGTAATTTACCTTATATGCAACAGGGTCAATGTGTCCGATGAGGTTGACTGGTAAGAACAATGGATGACTTTTTATTAGAAAATTTCCGTTCACATCACTCATGTTTTTGCAATGTTTTGACTGCCTAATATGTCTTTAAAATCTGTGACCACCCAGTGGGGCTCAGAACATTTGCTAAATATGATCACAGCTCATAATTACTGAGTTGACCATCTCTCTATTATGCCTGATATAAAAATAAGATATCATTGCGCTGTTTTAATTTACAGCGCTGCGAAGCCTGGTGTTGCTTGGCCTGATATGCACTTACTCGCTAATAGAAAGATGATGGAGTATTTGCGAGATGGTGGACTTCTAAAAGGCGAGGTGGATGACATGATAAAGGTTTGAATTTTCTCTAAATGTATGTGCTATGGTCACCTTGACAGATAACGTAGTCAAGGATTTGAATCTCCTATAAATTTAAAGGTTGTACAGTGCTGCGTCTGAACGAACGTTATTTGATTTTATTGGATGCAACAATGCGAATAAATTTAATTACTTTTATTATAAGCTTTCTACAATTAAAACACAATTATTTTATCATCCACTATGACGGCCTATTCTTATACTATAGATAATTCCAATATAACTTATCATGGTCTATGATTTATTTTGACACCTGTCACATAGGGAGACATTTCAAAGTCGAAAATAGATCTCTAAAATAACGCCCGATGAGTTGATGTCGACGAGTGCTGCCTACGTATATATTCTCGCAAATAGTATTCGGTTTTTATGATTATTATTAGATGTATTCCACAATACGTCATATGTTTGGTATGAAGTCATGACGAAATATACTTTGAAAGCTCGTGTAAAACTGCACGCGCATGCATGTTCCCAGGTTCCTCGTTTGTGTTTGGTTTTAGACAGTGAACATGGGGACCTATATCGGGTCACGTGAAATGTTCCACGATACGACGTGAACACATGAATTTTGTGTTCCAAGACATGTTCTGGAACCATTTGTTCCTTAATGTATGGCCGGCATTAATTTTTTTTATGTCATAGGCGGGAATCCATGGAGTACTTCAACCTCATGGCTTAGGTCATTTGCTTGGGATAGATGTCCATGATGTTGGTGGATATTTGAAGGACTGTCCAGAGAGACCAGAGCCACCACTTAGCACTCTTCGTACGGCAAGAATTCTCAAAGCTGGCATGGTTTTTACCATCGAACCTGGGTGTTATTTCATTGATCTGGTAATTTATACCTTTTTATCATATCATATTTAAGCCAGGCTCTTTTTATTTCTTTCTTTTACACCTTGATAATTTAATGTAACATTAAAAAATAAACACATGTTGAATCAACCACCAGTGTCACATCTAAAAACATCCTCAAATACCACAAAAAACCAAAAATAAAAATTTCAGACTGCCTTCCCGCTCACGCCCTGGTATAACCGGAATATAAAAGCGGAAACAAGAAAAACATCACACATACCTCAGACGAAGGGAAATTGTACAAGGATGAAAGATATCATCATCATAAACATATTTCTACACATTTTAACAGTTATAAGACATAAAACAGGAAAGAAAATAAAAATCATCTAAATTTCAATTCCACCATGCGTAGAAATTTTTAACGTAATGTTGTGCAAGTTAAAACTAACTAATCTCTCAATTGTTGTTGGTCATTTATAGATGTTACGTCAGAAGTCATACATATTGCATTTAAAAAAATATATAACCCTGCCAAGCTACAATTTTAATGGATGGCACATGGTGATTCTCCACTTGATCAAAAAAAATCGCAAAAATTGTAATTTTACTAAATTCACTATAATTTATAAACCAATTAAGATATCTTTACCAAATTTAATTTTCTTAGCTTCCAGATCGTCTATACGCATATATCAGTCTGCCGGCCAGCAACCTTTGTTTTTCAAAGACTCAAATACGCGTCCGCGGTCGTTAGGCTGTTAATGGTATAAATATAACGTAAAATTTTGTTGCAGTTACTTGACGAAGCAATGGCAAACCCTAAGAAGTCCATATTCTTTAATCCTGAAAAACTGGCTGCTTTGAGGGGGTCAGGAGGTGTAAGAATTGAGGATGATGTTCTCATTACTGAAACTGGTGTCGAGGACTTGACATTTGTGCCTAGAACGTAAATAATATTTAATATTTAAATATTTTATCCTCACTGACAAATTTTAAACTACTATTTCTTTAGATGAATACAATAAACCTTTATTCGCATTTCAGATTTCATTCAAAAAGCTTTGTTAATGCAAAATGTATTGAAATGTCAAATCTCTAAAAAGCTCTCCTTCTCAATTTATCAAAAATGATTTAACCCAATTCTGCATTCTGCTGAAAAAGCGTATTTGATGTTTTTTAATAACGTGTTAGAATAAATTGTTTTCCATAGAACTATTTGCATAATCTCTAAAATATGTGATTTTTTTTCAGTGTACAAGAGATTGAGGAGTGGATGAAAGATGGCGCCAACTTCAATAAGTGAAAGAAATTGTTGATATAATATTATCCATTCCAACAATGACCTAATTTGTTATACTTATACCAACATAGCTTGATTCAGAACATATTGATTTTTATATAATTTACATCGCTCTGAAAAACTTTACTCTAACCTCCAACGCAAACAATAAACTATGCTCAAAATTCACATTATTAGTGATAACTTACTTTTTTATAATCCAATAATTATTGTATTTTTGTTTGTGGTGATTATGACATTGTATCTTTTATTAAAATAAATTTATACACACCAAATATTCGAGTTAGCAAGCATTTTCCCGTAAATCTGACTTAACACTTAATAGGCGGAAAACGACAAAAGTCGTTTTTAACGTATTGTCGGTAGAATGCGGATCACGGCATAATACGTTTTTTTATATCGTCGCTTGTTTGCGGGACACATAATATCACGGGTTTGTTTGTCGGCATTAAATAAAATGCCGCAACTAATTAACATTAGTCCTAATTCTTTGCTAGAAAGGGTGACACATGTGTCTCGAATATTTACGCTGTGATTTTTACGGCATTAGATTTTACACTTCCAGTGGTAGTAAAGTTGTAGAAATGGCGATTATATATTATAATTATTTATATAATTATAAAATATTGATAAATATGCTATTTTGTTATATAAAATGTTTTAAATATTTAATATTTATAACATGCGGATATATTTACGACATCTACTAAATTGATAACAAGTTTTATATTCCGCTTAGAAACATTGTGAAATTATGATGTTATCGAAATGTCCTAATTTTATTTTTAATGATTAAATGTCACGTACGATTTTTTTAAAAATTTCAATCGAAAATATCGTTTGGCTTAGAAGTTGTGTTGATTTTAAGAATGTAATATATTTGTGCACTAATCACTAAAGAACGCCCGCTACAGGCTTGAGTCTATTTTGAAAACGCCCGACTAAGAAGTGTTAAGACTGTTTTGGACATGCAACATGGAATACATTTATTATTTTGTTGTTCAATATTTTCAGCCATTGTTTTTGAAATTTGTTACTGTCAACCATAAATGGATACACGAGTGATAAGTATACTGTAGTTGACGTTGATGTCGTACCTAACCTGCCTTTCAAAATGAAGTACCATTTATTCATTAAATCTTGACATCATAAAAAGGTGTAAGAATCAAATAACAGTAAAAAGTTCCATTATCACATTATGGTTATAAAAAATGTTTATTTTTTTAATCACTATTCAATAATTTGACAATACATAAAATTATTATAGTGTATATTTAATATCAATCACTAATCCATTTTGATTGGATAATATATCTTTGGATTTGGAAGAGGTAATGGGTCCTTAGATTTACACCTGCAACAAAAATGAATTTATACTTTAAATTTATTCAAACAGTACAAGGTTTACTTCATTATCAGCTCATTTTTGAACCGGAATAACTAGAGCAAAGTATCCTATGCAAAACTAGGCTTCCAGGTTATAAATACTATTTATAATGATCTCTCATTTCTCTTAAAAATGTAAAGAAACTGAATATATTCAAAATTAACTGATTGTTTATATAAAAGTTGGCAAATAGGAAAAATAAATTTGACCAAGCCTGGTTTGTTTCGATTTTCGAACATATGAAATCCCAACGAAGCATCTCAAAGGAAGTTGTTTCATAATTTTTTTTTTTTAAATTATTTACTCAAACTCTATTTGGGAAGTGTAAGGAATGATAATAGATACATGGTTCAATCAGAAAAGTGATAATATAATGAATATACTATATTTCCTCAAATAAAAGACAAATGTCTCTTTCTTCGTAAGAGTCATTAAATTCAAGGGGTTAAAAGTTTTTTACAATCACTCAAAAATTTATCAGTCGAGGCGATCTTCGTAAGTTGAAAATAGTAGAAATGGTGTCAGTGTGTCGAGAGATAATTCTGTAGAAAATAGTGGAATACTCTTCTAAGAAATATCAGTTTTAGATGGCACAACAGACAATATTTACTTGAGACTCTTGAGTTGATATATTAGGTAAAACGGAAAGAAATGACATTTTTTGTTATTGTGACAAAAAAATTATTTAAAAAAAAAGTGATACAATATTATTCTGTTATATAATTTTCCTCGTTGTCTTTTATCGTCCTCCATAAAAGAGGCAACTTTTTGATACCCTTTTCGTAAAACTCTGGTGACTTACTGGCAAAATACAAATCCAGGTGATTTTTCACCCGGTCCGGCGTTTGTAAATTTTTTGTCACGAAGTGAATGCTTCATCGACTTGAGGAGATAATAATCCGAAGGTGCTATGTCCGGTGAATATGAAGGATGTGGCAGAAGTTCGAAATCAAGTTCAATTATTTTTTGCTGAGTAATTTTTGCCGCATGAGGTCTCGCATTGTAATGTTGTAAAATCCGCCTATTGTTATTGACCAAAAAAGATTGTTTTTTTAATAACTCTGCTTTTAATCGTTCTAGTTGAGCACAGTATAGCTCTGCCGTAACTGTTTGACCAGATTTCAATAATTCAAAATGTATTATCTTCGAAACATCCCACCAAACACACAACAAAACTTTTTTTAACGTCAATGTTGGCCGTGGAGTAGGCACAGGTACTTGATTTGGTGATAGCCATTGTTTTTTCCCCTGGTATTACTGTAAAGGACCCATTTTTTGTCCCCGGTAATTATCTTTCTGAGAAATGGATCCGTTTCGTGCCTGGACAATAGAGAAGCACAGATGGTCACGCTCGTTCCAAGGCCGTTTGAGAGAGTGTGTGTTTTTGAGAGAGCTTGCCTGTGTTTTTTTTCCCAATCTTTTCAGATGATCTTGCACAGTTGTTATTGGACAGCCAATGTCGTGTGACAATTCCTTCACTATTTTACGAGGATCAGCTTCCACCAATGATTTTAGGACGTCATCATCGATTTTGAGGGGTCTTCCTGTTTTTGGTTTGTCTTTTAACTACCAATCGCCACTTTTGAACTTTTGAAACCATCTAAAGCACTTTCAAAGCTTCAAGACGTCACCGTAAATGTCACAAATGGTCTTCGTAGCTTCTTTTGGTTTTAATCCTTTATCGAATAAAAACAGCATAAAACAGCGCAAATGTGTTTATTCAATCTCAGGCTTCTCCATTTTTCCACAACGGCAAAATAAAATATAAAATAAAATATGTTGGAATGGAAAGAGTACACACAGAGCTTTAAAATAATACCAACCCCAACGTGTTAGCTCAACGGCAACCGTTGACAAACAGATTTTAAAGTGACGCGCCAGAAAAAATGTCATTTCTTTCCGTTTTACCTAATATAAATGAGAATTGAATAGTGACTCTCAAGAAGACTATGATGTTTATCAGTGGCGGTTCCTGCCCTAAAATCTTGGGTGGGCTAGAGAAAAGTAAAGCATTGTATACTATTTACGAAATTGTGCATGTTTCCACTTTACCTTATCTACAAGCAAATTAACAAATACTATGACACTACTGCAATGCAAAAATTATTATATAATAAAATCAATGCTAATGTAACTTAAGAAATAATAGAATAAATAATACGGCCCTTAAATTGTTCTTTCAAAGATGAAATAAAAGTGACAAAAAAGCAATACAGAGATGTCACTGAGAGTCAATACCTGTCAGCTTTCATACAATAAACGATTATTGGTTATTTGTGTTGAATGTATGAGGAGGGGTCAGGGCGATTCAATTTAGTCCCTAATGAAGGATAGAAGCTTGATTAATTTTGAATACATGTTGTGTGCGTTTGAGGACGTTTACCATACATACAAAGACAAAAAAAGATCTAATCGTGCTTGATTGCGCCCCAGTGTAAGGAAATATCGCGGGCTTGAAATCTCTAGCCCCCGAGTCATTAATACGTAGGTGTTGCCAGACTGACGTCACGTTGCCTGTTCTCTATGAAGTTTTATAGGGTTATTGTTTTTACATGCCGGCTTCAGTTTTTAAAATTGTAAACCAAAAACACAATCGAGAATATTATTGTAGGTAGACATAACATTGTCTTATATTGACAGAGGAAAATTAAAACAAAGATATTATATTCATTTGGGAAAGGTTAGTTACGCTTATAAATGTATTTATTTTGTTCAGCGGCCGAATTGCTGTTCATTTTTATTCAGCCATCTAAAGTTTTGGGTGAAAAATGCAGGTCGGGCTTAGTACTAGCCCAGTACTAGAATCGCATGATGTTTATTAGCTAGAATAAAATGCATAAAAGTTATAAAGATTGTTCGCTCGGATGGTTTAGAACTTTCCATTGTAACATTGGCTGTATTTAAAGTTATAACATGTCGTTGGAACCATATATAAATCAAACCAAAAGCATCAAATTCCGGTGTCAAATAGTTATCAATTGTGTAACGATAATGTTTTCCATTAACAGTTACCGTAGCACCACCTTCATCTTCAAAAATTAAGGGCCAATGATTCCCCCAGTCCATATAGCTCAACATACTGTCGCTTTTTATGGATATAAATGTTACCGATGAATGATTTGAGGATTTTCTATTGCCCAGAACCAATTGTTTTGTTTATTAACGTGTCCATTTAAATGGAAATGGGCCGCATCCCTCATGATTTTTTCATGAAAATTATGATTTTCATGAGCAAGCTGTAACATCTTGGAAGATGTACAGCGCTGTAAGTGGTCCTATAAAAGAAGCTCTTGTGTCAATTGAATTTTAAATGGAAACAAATGTAAATCATTATCCATAATTTTTACAATGTTGTTGTTTTAAGTCCGATTTCTTGACGAATTGAGGTTGATGGATTGTTTTGAACAGTTTCTTGGATATTAGCAATGTTTTCAGCTGATCTTCTTGTACATTGTGGCCATGGCTTGTTTTTATCTGGTACATAGCCTCTTTCTTCAAAATCATTCACTAAATGATAAATAGTGTGTTTTGATTGCACATTATTTCTAATTTTCTAATCGTTACAATTATTGATGATTGACTTTGATAAAATGTCGTAAACCTTCCCAGCGAACACCCTGTATATCTGCTTTAAATGCATTTTACTGTCCTATGATTCTGTTGGTTATAATAAAGTTTTGAAAATGGTTTCATTATTGGTATTTAAAATAAAGCTTATAATCAATGTAACACTGTGCATTGAAAATCTAATAAGATTCCACAAAACCTTAGGACTGGCTTATCCTTAATTCAAAACAAGATCCTTAAAGTATTATCAACCTGAGTGTAAAAAAAGATATTTGATCTCACTTGTTATCAATTATCCTGGCACACACTCCCAAGATGTGATGGGGAGGAGAAACTTTAAATAGTGACTCTCCAGTAGCTTCGTCAATGTAATCTTCATACGGCAATTCTCTGAGCATAATCCAACCCTCCGAAACTAATAATTTCCATAGATAATTATTCACAGCCTCTCCGACTATCATCTATAAAGAAACAGCCATTACATTCATAGTAAAGTAGTATTTTTTTAAATAGTAATTAACATTTTACATAACACTGGTATGTAGAGCAGTGGTCAACATCATTGGCTTCCATGACAGATCTCACCATAAATAGCATTTTTTCAACTATTTGTAATCATATTGGGAGCAAAAAAGAATCTAATTTAAAATTCAAGGAGACAAATCGCGACCCGAGTACTACAAGGTTCTGTGTGAAAAAAATTGATGAAACAAAAATAACAATGTATGCTAATAATGGTACTTGTAAGACTGTCGTATTGTTACTTCTGTTTTGTCAAAAAATTCACATAGAACCTTGTAGTATTCGGGTTACGAAATACAACCATAACATGGTTATTTGTTTTGTAACTTAGTGTGACATCTGTTTTGTTTCTTTGTAAAGTATCTTTAGACTAAAATTTTATTTATATCACAGGTATTCATTACTTTTAAGGTGTTCACTCACAACTTGGCGAAGGGCATTATATTCAAAAAGTAAAACACTCTTTTGTATTAATTTCACATACGTTTAATATGATCAGGACTAGTTTCGCTCATGACAAGTATTTTCAACCGATGAACTGATTTCAATTGAAAATTCTAGTCATGAGCGAAACCGGTTTTCATCATATTAAATAAAGTCAGCTGTCAAAATAATGCATATCACATTTTTCAAAACTCTCATAGATGGCAATATAGACCAAATCTTTCTACAACTTTTTTTCAAAACATAGATCTCGCATTCATTGTTGGCACTTAAAGTAAAGAAAGCAAAAACACAAAAACGGAAAATTGTTAATAATTATTGCATAACGCCAGCTATGCACAACCTTTTTCCTCTGGTGGTCAAATAAAAAAAATAAACTTTCAGGCTAAAAAGAAAAAATGATTTATGAAAGATGATTAATATTTAAGCAATGTTGTATTTAAAGTTTTAAGGTTTATGTGACCTTTGACGATAAATTTGAGGGCAATTCTTTAGAAGTAGACTTAATATTTGTAGCATTATATTCTTATTTAACCATTTTACATAAAACTTTTTGGCAATCAACATATTGAACGCCTGAAGATGTCGAAAGACGAAACCCAGGTCGTTAGTGACAAAATCTGTGGAAGTGTACATAATTTGAACGATTCAAATTCTTCTATTTATGATTATTTTGGTCACATTAAATGGAAGGTGATTAGTAAAAAAAACAAATAAGGAGATATCTTACTGGATAATCCAGATCTCTTGCCATTCCTGTTAGCTTATCAACCAGAATTTTACCTAATCCGGTGCCTCTGTATTCTCTTGTCGATGACAGAAGTCTACATTCCATTGCTCTATTAATGCCAAACCTGGAAATAAATATTATTAATGCATTATTCGATAAAGTTTTAGTAAATAAAATAGTGTATTTGTTATAAAGATGTATACTGATTATCACATAATATTTTAAATAAGTCAGTGATACTAGAGGTGGGTATATAATTTATAAATGAGTATTCTAGTAATTTTGCAGTAAATCATACTATAGGCAGATTTAAGCCCTTAGTTATTGATTCTCGTTTAATTCTCTGTGATTATTTACATCTTGGTTTTGAATTGTACCGATGGGTTGAACAGTAATTGTACAATTAACTCTTTAATACCCTTATTTATGTGAATAAATCATTATTGTGCATAAATTGTAGTAGATTTGTCTATTATAAATCTATCGTTTATTTTTTTATCATTAGTTGAAAATGCTTGTCACGAGAAAAGAGTAATGGGTTCCATTTATAAAATTGTGTAAAAAAACCCACAATTTTTAGAAATACAATATTTTGCAACATAAGAATACAAATCTGCTGTCTGTTTTTATCTCTATTAAATTTATATTTTAGTGGATAGTCAATTATTAGATGTCTTAAAACTTCAATACCTATCGAAAATATCCAGCTCCAACAGCAGCATTAAAAACATGTAGTCCATTTTTTTGTAACTTATATTAGTTGATTTTTTCATATTTGCTATAGCACCAGGTACGGCGTCTGGAGTCAAGATGCCATTGATCATTACACCAGCCAACTGAAATCACAGCCGTGACTATATATGACAGTGGTAATTATTTAAGGATTGGGTGGCAGTGTGTGTTGGGATATGCTGATTATTACAGAATGTAAGGTTACAGTGAGTGATACAATTGCAGAAACAGCAAAAGAATAATATAATGCAGATCCTTCAGTTAGTGGAGGCACTTGGATTGTTGCCATTGGTGTCGTTTTGATTTGTAATAGTGGGTGGGATGTAAAAAACTATTAATAGCCCAGGGCTTTGCATTTTCACTGTGTAGCTCTACCTTCTGCCTAGTGTTAAAAAATATTTTAGATAAATATGAAGTAATGTGTATCACTACATTGTCTCTTCTTTTAAGCTGTAATATAGAGATATTTTTAACATTAAATGCATTTTCTTTTATCTTAACACTAACTAAAAAAATCATTTGATTGTTTTATCTTTATGGCTTTACAGATAACATAATATGATGTGGTTAAGTATTAGTAAATTAATTCACTTTCACTTTGTTCCTAACTATAAAAATCCTATAAAAACTAACTTTGATAAATACATTATGGTGGTTATCATTGAGGTTGCTTTAAAGTAGCGATTTGCAAAAGGAAGGAAATGTTTACGTAAATGGTGATTTAAATTTTATTTTAAGAAAGCGTTCGGGAGTAAAATGACAAAAAAATATCTAGAATCATGCGAGAGGTCTGGAGAAAAGTTCAGCAACAGAGTTAAAATTAAAATGTAACTTAACACTTCACTGTAAAGTATTTTCCTTACCTTTCCTTCCTTGAGCACTATCATTGACACCCCTTCTTTCATGCTTTCAAGATATACATTGTCAAGTTCTACGGAGCCGATCAGCCCTGCAGCCTTATAGAGTGGCACATCATTGTAAGAGGTGTCTCGGAGGTGGTCCATTACTTCATCGTAATGTTTTTCGGTTAAGGGTTCATATGTAAGTCGGTGTAAACTGTAAATGTAACATCACACATAAGCAATGAATTGATGTCCATAAAGGTCTTACTATTTTCGCTTCTAATGTTTCCCTCTTATGAAGGCATTTTAAGATGAATTCCTCAACAGGAGATTAAACATATCTTTTTGGAAATTAATGAGTATGAAATGATGAGGCTAGGACAAGATTTGTAGTTAGTTAATCGTTCTCGATTGTGGAATTTTGTGGAATGTGGCTAAGAGAGCTTGATCAGAGAATGTAAGTGATGAGTAACTGAAAAGAATATTGTACATTTCGAAATTGATAGACAACTATAGTTCAATTAAAGTAATAATTATGTAACAAATTTTAATGAATAAATGACCACTGTATCGTGCTAAAAAAAATTTTCATATTTTAAAAACAAATATTAATTTTCGATGCAGCCAACATCAGGAGCATTTTTTTCTACAGGTTGTTATGTCACACGTTTTTTACTTGAATTATACGAATTTACAGACGATAATTTTAAATAAAATATTCGTAAGGTATGTATATATTTGAAATTCGGATATTTTTAGAGATATCTGGCATTTTTTTGCCATGTCCGCTCCAAATGTGGTGCATATGGCCTCCTAGTGGAATTTATCTCAACAGAAGAGTTTCTACGAGAACTATTTTTTACTCAGTTGCTCAACCTCTCTTAGAGAATAGGGAAAGAAGTACATATAGGGTTAGAATAGGACAGGACTAGTGGTTAGGTAATCTCTCTCGCTACGCCCTGTTTTTAGGAAAGGACGAGTGTGGTGGGAAAAGGGAATTCAAGACATCACATTTATTAAAAGCTTCGAACAGAAATTCATAAATCGATTGAAAAATCAATCAATAAAAACTGTCCGTACTGGGATTCGAATCCGTAACCTCCATTTTCTAATCAAGGGGTAGAGAACCTTTTCATTTGTATAGGCCACATTCATTTATATCAGTGATGCACAACCTTCACCTTCTAGCGGGCCGCATAAAACAAATTATCGTGGCTTCGGGCCGCAAAGAAAAAAATGATTTAAAGTACGCTCAATCCTTTTTTTATACAGAACATATGTACGTTCCACGTAAAACAGCCTTAAAATCGTGTAAAAAAGATCAAGTGAATAATAGGTTCCATTATATTATTTTGACCGTGTTATTTCGAAAATAAATAAGCCAAGCTAAAAAAGGATTATGAGTACGTGCTTATTAAAAATCGTTTCATTGTGAAATATTTATGTTTCATTTATATACAAATCATAAGTTAATGCGTTCTTGGTCTGATATATGTTGATAATTTTTAACTATTTTTTTTAATTTGACATAATATTTGTAAGCCTGTTTCTATGAACCGATTTATTCTCCTTCATTGAAGAAAAAGCTTGCTTACATTTGTTTAATAAATGTTTTATGTGAAAAAAGTATGTTTGAGAAAAATATTTAAGGGCCGCCACAAAATTCAAAAAGGGCCGCATGCGGCCCGCGGGCCACGTTTGTGCATCACTGATTTATATGATTCAACGTAAGGCCGCAGTAAAAAAATCGTTGACACCGCCCCCCCTTTTTTTCGACTGTCGAACATATAATGGGTTGATAACGCTCTTTTTCCAAGCGCTTGCGTATAATTTTTTGATCAAAGTGTGTATTTTGATAAAGTCAAAAGGCCGCGTCAGAGTAGCTAAGAGGCCGCAGGTTCCCCTCTACTGTTCTAAGCCAACCACGTTGACATTCGACCACGGAGCCGGCAATTACAGTTGTGTATCTATTAAACCAAATTAAGTCATTCGAGTAAAAAAAACATCATAAAATTCTTTGAATTCTCAAATTCGACGTTGAACTCACTAATAAAGAAATTCAGAACATTCTGAATACTGCGTGTCCATCTATAGATATTTATCTTAAAAAACCGGGTATTTTTATAAAACAATATTAAAATGAAGTCGTTTATTATGTATATAAATAAAACCACTATAAAATGGTAGTCGCTCACATACTGACACTCAACAAATAATTCGAGCTTGAAAAGTTTTCAATAAAAAAAGAATTGAGAGATGGTTACAAAAAAAGCTAAATATATTCAGAATGTTAAATAAGTTACAGATAATTGTGTAAAATTATTTTTAAGAGCATTCAGTAGATTTAATACACCTTTGAGTCAAAAAAAGAAATATTATTAATGCATATAAAAGTCACTTCTTTCTTTTTATCTTTTACTTTTTTTCAGAAGTAAAATTACGTATAATAGTTATAAACAGTGGTGTGCTGCTAAAATGGTCTCAACCGGCTCGCACCTTGGCCGGCAATTTTGAGATTTTCCAACAATTTCAAAAACCCAGAAATTTCCAGCGCGGGACGTTATTTTCATTTTTTTAGCTTTTCCGAGAATTTTCGAACCCAAAATCCTAAGGATTTACGGATATACTAATAACCGTGACAGGTTTTATCATCTACTGTCATCGACTTCTGAGACATGATTTAAGGAATGGTAAATTATTAGGAACCGGTTCTCCGAGCCGGCCCGGCAGAGCCGGTGCGAACCCACAGCAAAACAAGCTTTCAAATCTGTGAGATCGTAAAAGAGCAGTATACATATTACCGATTGATCTTAATTATTGAATTGAAAAAAGTAGTAAAACAATCTAAATACTTACTATCTTTTCAGTTGAAAGCTCTGTTGAAATGTTTTTCTCATAGTTGAAAACATTTTTGAAATACAAAATGGTTAACGTGTTTATTATCAATAGTTTTTATTCACTTTTGATGTTGGTTCAGAGACACCAGTCTTTACACGGATGATACACGGGTGTAAATGAAATCTATGTTAGTTATTTGGAGTTTTTTTGATAAATCTTAACATTTTTTAATTAAATACGCTTTGTTTGCCGTTAATGTTTATTTTATGATTGTCGCCGGAGATATTACAATCCCTCGTCACCCGGTATGCTGAGATGAAAATACACATTGATAATTATTATGTCAGTATTTTCATTTTAAATATTATTCAACGTCATAACACTGGATTCTTGATGAATCGTTTTTAAAGGGACTGACCGGACACCACTAATAATCTAGGGCCCCAAATCAGTGATATTTTTTTCTGATTTAAAAATGATTTAAAATGTAGATGTTGTATTTTGGATATATTTTGAGGGCAGTGTTAAAGTTGGAGAAGTAATTAAATATATTTTTAACTATTTTTGACCAAGATTCTCTGTTCCTCGTCAGTCTCTTTGCTTAGCTCCACTGGATAGTCATCAGTGTACTGCAATATCACCAATGAAACAGGGCAGCATTACTGCAAGAACACTAATTAGCAATCAGAAGGATTTGGGCCAAGTCAAGATCGAAATGAACAGTTGATTTTTGCTAGTTCATATTGTGACGTCTTTTCTTTTCGAACCAAACGACATTGTTCAAAATATTGAATTTATTTCAAATTGTTTTAAAATCAAAATGTCTCACGCATTGACAATCAGTTCTAAATGCATTTGTTCGAAATAAGCTCGCGATGATTAATACATGTAAATTTTACATATTTGAATTACTCAAACATATTGATTGGTCTTTTTTTTCTGAACGTTTAAAAACTTCAAAAAGTAAATGACTTTTCAATATTTAAAAAAATGAATATTTAAATCCAATAGACAAAGGTAATATTTATTTTTTTCAAAATTTATTATATCGAGGAGTAAACATTCAAAAAGTGATTTGCAATACGAATACAGAGCTTGGGAAATGATGATTTGAGTGTTGGAGAAATCAAGGTTTGCTTGAATGTGTCAACTTTATGATTTATAGGAAGAAACTTTTATTGAACACTTGTTGTGATTTCCGTTCATAGATTTTATTATGGACTCTCAGAAATGATATTAACTCGATGGCTGCCACAGACGAGATATCTCGTAAACTTTTTCGTGCTCAGCACGCCCGAGACGAGTTATCTCGTCAATAACTAATTAAATTAATAGTTGCAAATAATACCCGGCGTGCTAGGTAACTACTATTAATTATTATCGGCAACAAAATAATTGGTCAGAATTTAAATCATCTTTTGGTCATAATAAAATTTAATTTTTGGTCAGAATAAAAACGTTAACGGTCAGAATACAATCTACTATACGGTCAGATTTTTGAACATTTTGGTCAGAATAAAAAAAAATAAAGAAATTATTAATCCTTAGATTACGAGGCGTCGATTTGGTTTGATGTTAATTACGGTCCACAGCGTACCCATGTTTCTCAATTTCCTGGCCTTGAAACATGTCATTATTTAGTCTAGAACAGAGGTTCACAAACTTTTTCATCAAAGGGACAATTTTAACTTCAAAAATATTTGGCGGGCCACCCCTTTTATGTAAATATTTTCTATTTTTGTAAAACATAAAAATTCATTCTAAAAATTTGTACTTTCAACTAATTACACATTATTATTACTCTTAATAATATACAACAAAATATTAAAATATTTATGATTTTTTATTGTTTAAAATCAAATTCTTGCAATTCTAGACTCAAATTTTGTGGTGTAAATAAGTAACAGATGCGATATAGTTGTCAGTTAATTTTAATCTTAAGTTTAATTTATTTATGCCCATTGAAGAATATATCTTTCACAAATATAGAAGCTGTTCGATGGTCATTTATCTATATTCGGATATAACTTTGAAGAATTCAATTAAATTCTTCACAATATAATCCTTTTGCCGAATCAATTCAAGCTGCATATTTAAGAAAGCACCGTCTGGGTTACATGGAAATAATATACAGATTTAGCATACATCTCGCGGGACACACTTTGTGAACCCCTGGCCTAGGACGTAAAACCCAGTAAACAATTTATCGTCTAGTCAGACATATTTTATCAAATATTGTTTTAATGTCTATGGATTGTTACAGGATATAGAATCTATTATGTAAATTTTGGAATTTCCTTGACAATGTTTAAAGTAAATTACAATCATAATTTTATTGTTCATTTCTTCAATATTCATTTTTTCAATATTAATTTTCGATAGCTCATTAACTCCAAAACTTGTGACTCTTCCTTTCGCGCTGAGAGGCATAAAAATCCTCAAATAGCGCGAGGGTATTTTAAAAATGTAAGTTAAGTGGCAGTTATATATTTCAACATTTTGTATAGGTAGTGTAATTATAGTATAGCATTGTATAGGTAGTGTTGTATAGGTATAGTATTTCGATAATTTCGGTATCAATCATGGTGGAAGTTGTAGCCAAGAACTTACAACAATTGAATATTTATATAAACTGTAATCCAATATTTTTTTAAAATAAAATTAAAAAATAAATAAATACCCAAGTTAACTTGTTGTTCAAAATTGAAAATAAACAAACTTTATCTAAAAACTCATTTCTCTTTTTGCGTAGTTTATTTTAACGTGGCTTCGAAACTGCACGGCTTAACGGATCGCCTTTCAAGTGTAAACTTTTGTGTTGTCTTTTTTACACGTTTTTTTGCACAACTGTTTTTAATTGGACGTATCTCCTGACTAAAATGAGAAGTGAGTGTTTGCATTTGTTAACTGGAATTATCTGGTCAGAGAGCTTTTCAGCGTTAGTTAAATCAATAGAATAATATTTTTTCCGCTGTGAGTTGTATAATCATTAAAAGTCAATGTTAATTTTATTTGACAGCTGTAGAAATATTTCGATAGAGTACAGTGTTGTGATAACAGTACTTAATTATATAATATTTACGTATGCGATGGTAAATCCTACGCGAAACAGAAGTCTTTCAGGGACTACGTTATTTAAAAATAAAAAAAAGACAAATTAGCACACATGAACACGAGGAGGAGAATTTTTTAAAGTATACTTACTTACTGAAAAATGTTACAAACTTAATTATTGTATTTTAAATATTTTTTTTTGAAATATTTTCGCACCTCCATATTGACCATGATGCAATCGTAAATAGTTGAGCCATTAAATCATTCAATATTTCTATTAATATTGTAAATAAGTATTTATCACTTTAGGTATTCTAGCATATATACATTTTTAAAATTATTTTTTAGCTTGTAACTTAGGTTTAAATACTGTCAATAAATAGTGAAACTGAGATGCCATCATGGCAGGGAACGTGATTTTTTAGGATGGCATGTTACGGGTTAATGTTAATGTAAACAGGTTTTTTTTGGTGGTATCTTAACAATAGTTCTTTTGTAATTCTACAAGAGCTGTTTTTATCCAGTTATTCGGCCTTCTTTTAGGGATAGACAGATATGACAAGAACAGGACTAATAGTAAGCAAATCAGTCTTGCTACGCTTCATTCATTATGTTAGTTGTGTGAAAGGAGAAAGATCATTACACACTGTATCTTTCGAATAACACAGTAATTTGACGCAGTTATGAATGCAAAGTTGCACACAAAATATAACATTTTAGTAAAATATTAAAATAGTAAAATATTTGCCAGCCTGTGTGGTCGAGTGGTCAACATCGTTGGCTACCGCTACGGAGGACACGGGTTCGAATCCCGGTACGGGCAGTTTTATAAATTGATTTTTCAATCGATTTATGAATTTCTGTTCAAAAGCATGGATGTATGTGATGTCTTGAATTCCCCCCTCCCACCTATCCTATCCTATGAACGGGGCGTATCGAGAGCGATTAGCTAACCACTAGTCCTGTCCTAGCCCTTTCCTTCTATTCCTACTCTCTTTGGAAAGAGAGAGGTTGAGCAACTGAGTAACAAGCAGTTCTCGTAGAAACATTTCTGTTGAGATAAACTCCATTAGGAGTCCATATGCTCCATATTGGGAGCGGACATGGAAAAAAATAATAAAATATTTTACCAGGTTTGCTATTCCTATTCCAACATCCAACAACAACTGTTTCTGACCTCAATAAAGTTTGCGTTTTTATTACTATAACATAAAGCAACTTTAGGGAATCAACACTAAAATACGGCTACTGATATTATTCAAATGAATGATGTGGTTTTCTTTCGATGAATTAGCCGTAAGTTTTTTTTAAGTGATGAGCAAGCTCTGCTTTGAAGGAATATTTTTATATTTTTACTGTGATACCAAAAACAAAATAAGCATATTTTTAATCTCAAGTATAGACTATTTAAAAAATACATAATTTCAAATAAATGCTATTATACATATATGCTTACTTCTGTCTTTTGATGTGGTATAATATGAATTAAATCTGATTTGATAAATTCGGTAAAATTACGAAAGGTATTTAAGATATAGGCTAGCAAGAAAAGTTTGTTAAATTAATCACAGCCTATCTGTGGAAAACTCCAAGTCAAACATTCTTTTCAGATAATAAGGTATGAAATTTTACGAAGAGTGAATTTCCTCTATGAAGCATAATCTTTTACCTCTGAAAAAACGAGGGTATACTGTAATCTCTTGATTATCTGGATTAATACTGGTATAAAAGTCAAGCATAATCGAAAAATATTCATTTATCAATTCGGTATAACATTTGGAATGCGTATAAATGCGTAAACGCCTGTGGTTTTTTGTTTTTTTAAAGATATCTCAAGCATCCAATCAGATGAATACGTAATTTGTTGGAGAATTACTTTATTAACCAAGAAGTTTCTCGCGATGAAAATACTGTTTAACTATGTGTATGTTTTTCAGTCGAGATTACTCGAGAATCAAGACACAAACTTAGATGAAAACTTTCTCAGGTAAAATTCTTGAATTCAATATTCCCTTATTAATATCAAACTGCATTGTCAGTCAGTCAGTTGATATAAGTGCTGGCGTTTTGTTTTGGCTGACCATTCTTCAATTCTTCTCGCCCATCTGCGAATTTATTGTCTCTCAAATAGTTCGGTGATTGTCGTAAGACATTACAAATTATAATAAAAGAATGATTTGTCTATTTAAAATATTTAAATGTACGAAGTGTTCTGTGTACGGAAAGTTCTGTGTCCGGAAGATTTAGTGTATGGGGTATTCTTGTTCGAAGAATTTGTGTTCGGAAGAATCCGTTCACCCTTTTAAAAACACTTACATTGTGTATAGTTTTGTTAGTTAGTTTTGAAGTTCAACAGAACTAATGTATCAGTATTGTTTTTAAGATTTCTGCTTCAAATTTTATCACTCATTTTAAGGCCAAAATGCACACTTCTTTATCTGCAAACTTTTCAACTTATTATTATTAAAGCACGTATCATTTCAATTCACGAGTATTAATTTAATTTAAGTACAATAACGTCAATGACATCTGTCATGTTAGGAATGAAATATTAAGGTTTGAAGAGTAAATATAAATTTTAATAGCTAAGAGAAAATCGTGTAAATTTTTCTATAACCTTAGCTCATATTGTGTAACCGTGAGTTCTTCTAATTAACCAACTAACTACTAAAACGTTAAAAAGTTTTCAAAAAGTCGACACGGCTTAAAGTAGCTTTTTTTTAGTTCTAGGACGAAATGCGATATTTCTCTTGAAATTTTACTGCATAATCATGCTTTTAAATCTATCCAGTGCACGAATAAAATCTGTTAAGCCAATTTAAAAAGGATTTAGCACGTCTGCCACACAGATGGATAGAGGTTCGTTAGCTTTGTCGATGTGTATAATAGTATTGAGGATTTTAGCTCGTTAGCATTTTTCTTTAATCCTTTCATTTTGTTTTTAAAATTATTAATACTATGATGTTTAATGTCAGCGTCATAAACGTGTTATATGAAATACAAATACAGCGGTAAACGATGTTTAATATTAAAGAATATTGAAATTTACATAAAATAGACTGAACGTATTCGTAAAAGAGTAATCTTGATTGTTTTCTCCATTCAAAGATTCCGTGAAAATTATTTAGCAGCGCAAAAGCAATAGAATGATTTTTCACCCTTATAAAAACTACTGATATAAGCCATATATTAGCCATATGTATGCATGTCATCTTATGGTGTAAGGTTTATACGCTTGTCTTCTTGTCTCTATTTAAAATCATGAGTTATGGAAACATGTTTACTAAATACTATAGCAATATACGAGTTTTATAAATTGACAAAATCGTTAATAAAGCAGTGGAGAAAGCGAGAAAATGATGAAAATAAACCAACCAAATAAAAAAATCCAGGGGAGCCTTCTTCATAGGCTTCACATAAAAAATAACTCTAAAAGCTTACAATAAATAATAATCAAT
Organism: Himalopsyche anomala; assembly: GCA_031772345.1. Lineage (NCBI taxonomy): Eukaryota > Metazoa > Arthropoda > Insecta > Trichoptera > Rhyacophilidae > Himalopsyche > Himalopsyche anomala. Next base: position 7,910,296 of record CM062837.1, on the reverse strand, counting down.
AAATAGATTTCTTGAGGAACCACAACAAAAAACTTCAATTTTAATAATTTACTAAAGGTCGAATTTTCCATATACGAGTCTACAAACAAAAGGACAAAAAAATGGATCTTTGATTTGATGCATTCAAGACCATATGCCTCACATCATTACCCAACAAAAGGGTATTTTCGATGTTAGGAAATTTTGTTACAAAAATTAGATCATCACTTAGTGATCGATCAGTGGACGCTTTGTGTTTTCTTATATCATATTTTTTGAAGAATATTATCAAATAATAATAATAAAAAAACTAATACAATAATTAAATAGCGAAGTAACGTTCGAAAAATCTGTTTTATTATCCATCATTCAAATCATTAGCTGGGTGATTTGAATATTGGTGACCTAAGTATGCTAATTAGGCATCAAAATGGATCATGTTTGTTTGAAAATTAGTTTCTCCCGTTATGTTTTAGAAATTTCGCTGTACACTGAGTTATACATCACGGTTTCATTATAATGAAATATATAAGGAAAGTTTTGCTTTTCGAAGACTAAATTCGAAAATGTTTCAACTATGTTTCATTAATATTACTACATTCTTGCATTTAAAATATCAGTTGAAAATTCTTACTTGTTGAGAAAATCCAGCACTGATCATACTTTAACATTAATACTTACCCTTGTAGTGTTGTTTTAGTAGTGTCGCATTCAAAAAAATAAATAAACAATGGGCCGCCAGGTGAATTTCTTTATTTTCAATAAACATAATTTACTATCGTGAATAGAATTTCAACATAATTTATACATAACTAGATATATAATTTAATAAAAATATTAAAAATGTTCTTTATTTATGAAACTTGAAATAAATAGTTAGTAAATAAATTAGATTTATGTGTCAGCAAAAAAAAGTACATCTTCTGTCAGGTGTGACGAAAGCTTTAGAGATGAAACCGCTCCCGGAAAACTGTTCATCATAAACATCATGAAAAATAAATACAAGCATTTTATAAATACACTAGGGCCTCTTATAACACGGTTTTATACAAAACTGTTGTATAAATTGTGGTATATTTTTCATACAACACGCTTTATGTAACACGGTTTCAATTTAAAATATATATATATATGAAAAGGATCTTATAATAGAAAGAAGTTCGAAATTTAAGAGGGAATTACAACAAATTTTGGAACCTTATTAGGAAATGCTAAAAGCACAAAATCCTCCGATGATGATGAAAACTTACAACCGATCTCGAAAAAGAGTAAAACATGTATAATTCTAAGTGATAGCGATGATGAATGAATGCTATATTATGTTATTATTTTTTTTTCAATGGATATGTAAATGTATATTAGTTTATTTAAAAAAATAAAGTACATATTTATATAAACCATCTTTTGGAACGCAATCCTTAATTTTGTATGAACTTCAAACCTTGTATAACACTGATTTGTATTACACGACGTTTTTGTGGAATCATATAACCGTATTATACAAGGCCCAAGTGTAAAAAAATTCATTATCGGATAATATTGGATAGAATGAAATACATGATTGGATAGACCAGCTCAATTTCTACATAGTTAAATAATATCAATATATATAATATATGTATATATGTATTTTAAATGTTCTTTATTTGTTACAGTTATAAATTAAATAAGATTTTTTTTGTGTATCAGTACAAGGAATAGTACACCCTTATCCAGATGTGACGAAAGCTTTTGAAAAGGCTGCCGTTGAGCTTTTTTAATAGGAATAAATACAAGTGTTTAATTAGCAACAGTTTTATAAAACTTTATGAAAGCTTGTTTTTATATTGATTCTCTTAACCAAAAGCCACCGTAACGAACTGGAAATTTTTTCCGCATATTTAAATTGTAATAAAAAAAACATTGTTTTGCGGTAAAATTGCCGAGAAATTTTATCAGGAATCACGGAACCGAACACGTGGTTGTCCGAATAACAAAGGGGTGGAAAAATCGGGAAGAGGTGGTATATAAAGCCAGGCAGGGAAAACTCTTTACGGTTAGTTCAGGGAAAGCTTCGGATGCCAACGGACGTCCCGATAAGCGCAGAAAACTTCGAGTTTGAATTAATATCACGTAAAATAATACGATCTATCCATTGACTTGGATATTTGTATTGTGGGATTAAGTGTCGAATTTCATCTGTGGTTTGTTACTTGGATTTATTGTCTATAAATAAACAATATGAATAATTGCTGTAAAAAGTTTCTTACTGTCTAAACGTACTCGTTTTATGTATCAAAGTTAAATAAACAAATTAAATATTACTACGAAAGTTTTGTTCATGAATGCTGTGACGTCATAATACGGTGAGTCCACGGTTATATATTGCAATCTTTTATTTTTGAATTCGATATTTTAAAACTATATTTGATCAATCTAATAATAAGAAACTTGATTTGTTACCAAAAAAAAAATCAATAGTAAAATATTTTGTTATGATGTCCTTAAAATTTTATAAATGTTTGTATTGGAAAAAAAGGCATAAGTTTTCTTAGGAAGTCAAAAAATTCACCCGCTCAACGTAAACGAAAGTAGTTTAAATTCAAATTTGTTAAAAGTGTAGGAAATACAGTCCTTTTAAATATATCTGATAAATTTTTATCCACGAAGGAGTAAAAGTTAATAATAATCGATAACAATCTATGATAAACCTTTTTACGAAGTTTTTTGATGCCATCATTTAAATTGTTGATAAATGATAATTTAATTATATTTTTATAAACACACTGAGAAAATTAAATATGTTTATCCTTTTAAAACAGTTAAATTAACTTTATATAAGAACAGCGTAATAATATATATACTCTTTAATATTCAATCCTTTATAACGTATGTTTTTCATTATTTATATTTTATTAACATGCAAGTAAGAAAGATACGTGAATAATATCATATCATACAAATCTATATAATATTTAAATGTATAATTATGTTTATTAATTTGAACATAGCAGATAGTTTTGGTACGACAAGTGATTATTGATAATAATCAAAAGTAAAACGGTGTGAACTGTCAATCCAATAAAATAATTTGTCAATCATTATTTTCCTCTTCGTCGCACTTCTAGTGAATTAAGATCGTAATCGCAAAGAACTGTAAATGTTTTTATTTAAATCCACCAAAGCAAATATAACATAGACTATTTTGGTTTTTTGATTTGTAATAGGACACTATCCAGTGTTAAAATATGTAAATAGCTTAACAGTCTGCTTCTGCGTGATAATTTTAAATAAACAAATGATTGACGGCGACATGGTGGAATAGAACGCATTTGAATAAAATAATCGATGTTCATTTGTTCTTAATTTTTAATCCTTAAGCAAAACTCTATGTTATGACATGAAATGAATAACACTATAATTGGATGATTGTTTTGAATACTATTGTAAAAAATATACAGCTTTGAAAATTTAAAAAAAAACTGAAACCTCATATAGAAAAATATAAAAAGGTAAATACATTTTCAACGCTTTTTTGATAGAAACAAATCTGTAAATTGAGTTGTATTTGATACTTACCTATAGATTGACTAATATTTATAGATTGAATATATGTGTACATAAAAAAGCTTCATTATTAAGATAAATTATATTGAAAAAAAATATTTTTTCTCAAGTATAAATTAGAATGAACTTTTTGAAAAAAAATTGAAAAAGATTTTTCTCATTTAAACAAAGGCTTGTGTGAATACTATTTTATCGATTGATTGCTGTATTATGAAAACATCTCTATTGAGGAATTTTCTTTTTCTGTAAAGGTATAGATTTAACGAGAATTAACTGTTCGTCAATCGCTAATTATGAAAGGTATGGTATGGTATAGTCAAATTGAAAATATTTTAAATTTGACTGACCGGTGTTAATGAATCGAGTAAAGTTCTTACGCTGTGGGGCAGTATATAATATTACAAGTCGTATTATTTACGAAATTTAAAACTATTTATATATTTGAAAACTCAATGTTAGCCAACGAAAAAAATATTTCAAATATTACTTAGGGATAATGGATAATTCATAGATAGGAATATTTGAAATCTGGCCGATTCTGGTATGTACAATCTTATTTTGCTTATATTTATTTTATTGTCGGGTCCTATAGCGGTTAGCATTGTGGACTTGCGTGCCAAGCCTCACGGGCTTGAGTCCCAGTACGAACAATTTTTTTCGATCGACTTATCGATTCCTGTTTGAAGGTATGGGTGTTTGTGATGTCTAACAGTTCCCTCCCACCATTTCCCTTCCTTCAACAACTGGGCGTAGCGAAAGCGTTAGTTAAACACCAGTCCTGTCCTAGCCCTATTCTTCTATCCATAAATCTGAAAAAGGGAGGTTGAGCGACTGAGTAACAAATAATTCTTGAAGAAAAACTTCTGCTGAGATACTGCCATTATTAGGCCATATGCTCCACATTGAGAAAAGACATGGATAAATACTAATAATATATTTTTTTTGTTTATCGGCTTATACACGCTGTTATTTTGTTTTTATTTATATATATAAAACAAATGAAATAGTAATCTTTACTTAACTAAAATAATTTTTGCTTAAAATATAAAAATATAGCTTATCGTAAATATTGAAATTTATACTTATTGCTCCATATCCATGAATATTTGTAATTCTCCCCCCCCCCTGCAGTTTTATAGTGTAAGTAGTAATTGGCGATTGATTACGAATTAATACTCATATATAGTATAACCAAACAAAACAATTTGATGTTTCCTTAATGAAGAATAACTGAAGTCAGTGATTTCATTCTGATTTCTGGAAATTGTTAACGAGAAAATATAATACGCTTCAAATAAGGCGAGAATATGTTTAAAAAAAATTAAATTGTTTTTAAATCTAAAAGAAATTCCATTTGTTTTACGTCAGCTTGAATCTGACGAGGGATCGCCTGTTATGTCTACGCATACCATCTATTTTGGATTTTTTATCCATATAAAACTTCCACACACTTTAAATAAAACATGTAATTACATAGCAGTACTGGCGGTAATGTTTCAAACGCTTCCGGAAATTTGCGCAAGACATAATTTCCGTCAATTAAGATAAATTGTCTCCACAGGGGATGAATAATTCATTATCAAGGGCGAGCTGTCAAAAACCCAAAATATTTGTTAGATAAGAGTCCTCCGAACCATCCGTATCTCGCATCGTCGTTTGCGTTTTTTCGTGTGAGAAAAAATAACAGGCGAGTGATAGATAGTTGGGAATTTCCGGAGCCATATTTATCTCAATGCGGACTCTCTGAGACATACAGATGTACTCGGTTAAAACCAAATGCCATTTTTTGAACCCTTGCATTCAGCTGGTACTTCTTTACGGTAGCGAATCATGGCACCTGACGAAGACTGAAAAACCGTATACTTAGCTTCGAGGACAGATGCTTGCGTCGGATAATGGGGGTGTGGTGGTTTGATTTTGTGAGGAATTCAGAGATTGAGGAACGAATAAAAGATCGCCCTGTCACGTCAGTGGTAATGGAGAGACGTTGGAACTTGCTCGATCACGTGCTGCGGATGCTTCCGGAAAGCCTCAATCTTGCCTGTCTCTTCTTTCGACCGGTGGGATTCCGGCGTCTCGGACGACCGTCGGGTACTATCCATAGGATGTACTCGGCGGAAGTGAGGGATGCTGGCATGTCATGAGAGGAAGCAAAGCAATTGGCGGGAGACAGGGAAACGTGGAGGTGCCACGTGGCGGCTATATGCTCCACATAAAGAAAAATAAGAAGATAAATAGTTATATTAATATAAATTTTATTCTGGAAAGATAACTATTATACTTTTTAAATTACCAAAAAGCACTCCTTAAAATCTAAGCTAAAACCCATAATATATTTGAGTTGCTCATTTTAAAAATTCATCTTGTCATTTTTCCCTTTGTTTTGAGTTACTCACAAAAAAGTGTATGGAATCTTTACATTGAAGCAATAACCACATTTTCTTGAATAAAATTGAATAAGATAGATTGACAGATAACATAAAAGATAGTAGAAGTTTCGTTCGCTTTTTTTTGTTGGTATATAAAAGGAAATGGTAAAGTAAAATTTTGGAAATGGTCAACTCATTGAAAAGTCTATGCTAAGTCCACGATTACACCAATTGTTCAATTTTACGTTTTTTATGGTTTTATCAGTAACAAACTGGATTTTCTTTTGTAAATAGAACATGGAAAATTTACTTTAAGTTTATCCATGTTTTTAAATGACCGTAGCTCTGACACGACATTTGTGTGTTTTGACAAACACACGAATATTTATAAAATAAAAACTGTAGCTCTGACTAAGAACAAATGTATTTCTACTAGAACTAGTGATTTCTTTACTTATTTTAGAGTAGTAATGGAAGGATAAAGATAAAATAAAACTAGTGGTTAAAAAATCATTCCGCCTTAAAATTTCAAATACGTAGAACATAGGGAAGGCTGAGAAACTACTGCCTGATGAGGTTGAGTGGTCAACTTTGTTGACATTGGTTGTGGTACTAACGGATTTGAACCTCAGTGAGAAGAGTTTCATAGATTGATTTATCGAAAAAATCTACTCAACGTCTGGAAAAAACATTTTGAAACATTCATGATTAAATTTTAACTTAAATTGAATGTGGATGAAAATACTCGTGAGACTTGTATAACTTTGTATTATTTTCCTATATATTTAAAAGGCGCCATGAAATTGAAGTTATTTTCAGCTAGCATTGAATGAATTTTTCAATTGAGTTTAAGATGTATAACATCCCCGAGCGTACTAAACGATTTTTGCCTACTACCGAATACAGCTTCATACCTTTCTTAATAGTGTATTCCGGAGCGTAATATTTCATTTGTATTTAATGATACTACAATATGCAGCGAAGATGAGAAAAGTTTTCTCTTCGACTGAAGTCTACTTCTTATGAAGAACATAGTGACACAAAATGGAGCCTGATAGAATTGGTGTCGTAAAAAAACTGCTCGTTTGTCAGTCGCTTAATCATTAAAGGATAGAAAGTTTAACTAGCTGATCTCGTTTTTTACACTTATTCTTTGATCGGAATGATGTGATATCAACGATATTCTTGCATTTAAACACAAATTCAACATTCGATTAAAAATCAATCAAGTGGACACGATGTGCAAGTGCGACGAACTCTCTGCTAGAAGAACAAGATCAAAGTTACATTGTAAGTAATATTTAATTGAACTGAGACTTCGTCAATATTCTACCGGGATAGATCAATAGTAAATGAAAATCTAAATTCCGCTCGAATTCATATTTTTCATCACATACTATTAGGGATTGCAATACCGGTATTACTGAAACCGGGATCTCGGTATACATCGTTTTGTTTTCAATAACAGAATATCGATCTTAAAAATGCAAACATACCAGTATTTCAGTATTATTTTAGGGATTCACAATCTTTGAATCCCGGGATTATTCATTTACCATAATTTCATGTTTTCATTATTTTACAGAAAAATAGTGGCATTCCAGCTAACGCCTAAAGCAACAGTTTTTTTTTTATTTAACCATAGTTGCTCGAAATAAATTCGAGTAGAAGAAATATCATAAACACCCGTGTCTAAAATCTTAAACTAAAATAATCTTGTCAAGCCCTAAAAAGTAATGATCAGTCTTGTTTGACTAAATTTTGTATACAAATATGAAAAAAAACTGTCTTTTCCTGTCAACGATTGCTATAAAATATTAATGAGAGTAAGACCTCAAATAATTAATTTATTATGTAGTTATCATACAAAAAATGTATATAAACAAACTGTTGGGAATTGTTTTATTACAAAAATATGTGGTAGTAAATCAGAAAGAATTGAGATTATAACTTTGATTTTTTACATATTATAGTGAATCCCGAATCCGGGATCGGTGTTAAAACTATTCCGGGATTACGTGATCGCCAACTTGATCAGGATTAGATACCCTAGTATTGATATATTCACTATTCACTATCACAGCTGTTAGAGAAATTCTATTAAATTAAGAGAAACCTAATTTACATCATAAAATTAAGTAGAGATATTCTTAAATAAAGTTGCTTTTTTATTTTTTCGTATAAAATGATAATCTTATGCGGGCACGAACTGTGAGGGATGTTATGTAACTCAAAGGTTTCTGTGCGTGAGAACATGATATTATACTTACGCGATAAAACTTTTGCAACGAAGATGAATTAAATGTATTATGTACTGTAACTAACTAATATTGTATTACGATATTTTTCGTTGCACATATACACTCATCCCCCACGCAGGATTTTTTTTACATGAATTCACTTTAACGCGGTCAACAAAAATGTAATTTGGAAACAATATGTTAATAAATAATAGAGCTATGGAAAGTGTTCTAAAATACAATAATAAACCTTCAATAATCACGGATTATTTAATTTAAAAAAATACTCAAGAAAACACGGATATTTCCGTTAATTGTATAATTGAACTGACCAGTTCTTCTAATGATGATGAAAACCATATCAAACCAGTTATGAAGAAAATGGTTTTAGTCTTAGAAAACAGCGACAAAAAATGAGTACGATTAAATAAATATCAGTTTTAAATATAACATTTTTTTGTTTTTTTATAAAAAAATATGTTAAAATCAAGTATATAACAAAAGCAGCAGTTAGCAAATTCATGTGCATCACACGTCGCAGTTATTAAACAGATTTCAGAAAACAATTTAAATTATATTATATGCAAATAGGAAGATAAAGAATACAAATAAAAATATGTATTTTTTTTTTAAAGTTTAATGTTTAAAAGAAAAAAACGGTTTAATTGTTTTGCCAATATTTTCAGATAATAAAAATGCCGTCTTTGTTTTCCCAACCCCCATATTTTAACAATAACGTTTTAATTGATTATATCTTTTTTAAAATAGAAAATTAGAGATTTTCTCTTTGACCGTGGGTAGGGAAGGAACTTAATCAAAAAACAATATTTATTAGTTATAGGTAAGTGCCTTTCAAATTTCAAAGAAAAAAAATAATAGCCGGCAGCTACACGTATTCATTAATATGTAATTTATTAATAACAGATTTCTATCAGAGATTTGATGAAATTCTTTGAAATCATGGCTTTATATTTTTAATTCATTATAATTAAGACCTCTGAATTATTTTTACATTTTATTTTACCGCGAATTAAATCACTAACATTGAAAGGTTTCACAAGTTTCATGGAAAAGATTTTAAGCCAAAGCTATTTTTTTCTGAGAAAACTCTTCAAAAAAGTGTTTTGTAAATCAGATGAATGTTAAAACAGATAATAATACGTTTGATAACGTTTTTTTCTGGAATCCAAAAGTATCCTTAAAATACTTGACTCCGATTCTGAAAAACGAGCCGTGGTCGCTAACTGTAATGTTGGTTTGATTTTGCAGCAAGACTCAGATCCTGCGACGATTATACAGACTCATGAATAAAAGTGAGTTGTGGAGAATCTGGCGTGATGATAAACTGTTACCGTTCGTGTCCAGGAGGCTTGCAATAAAATCACTAACACCATCCCTTGGGACTTGTCAGTTTCCAACCGGTCATGGCAAGTTCCATGCAAAACTATTCGCGCTGGGCAAGTTAATTTTAAATTTGTGGGTATGCTGAACAGGACATTAATCATGTTCTGTGTGACTGCCCTAAGATGGAATTAGAACGAACAGAATTGTTTTATGTGGTTCGTCCTTACACGGCCCAATAGGCCACACTGACTTGATTGCAACTAAAGCTAAATTCACGGCATTTGAAAGGTTTGCTTATTTATTTGAGTATCCACATAATCTTGATTCATCGCTAATCAATAAACTCGACTAATATTAGTATACGGATCATACGCAAGATACTTAACTTAAGCGACTGAGCTAATAGCACTCTTTTTATTTACTATTACTATTTTTTTTCTTTTTGGACTTTTTGGACTGGTGCATGGTTCAAAACCAGTCCCGTAAAGCTCTGAATGTAAAGAATAGACTATTTGTTTTCTGTCGATAGCGCTGTGATAGGCGGTCATAAAAAATGGCTGCATATATAATATATAACGAACAGTAGTAAGAAACCAACTTGTGTCGTAATTCAAAATTCTCCACCTTCGTTGATTTTTTTTATAACAATCAGGAAGTTATTTCACAAAGTGGATAAAACTTAAAAACTTTTTAATGATTAGTGTCACAATGTCACTGGTTGTTATCTTTGTTTAAAAAAATCTCTGACATTTTGAAAGCATGTTCATCGTTCAGATCGATATTAATCTTGTTCAGTTTATGAATACAATTGTTTGTAATAATAATCACATACAAGAGAAACCGCGTTAACCAAGTATTGGGTGTATTCCTATCCGCGTGTGATCGAAAAACAGCTAAAAGTTAAGATATAGTTTCATAAAACTTAAATCTTTATACACTTAGTACCTGATAATTATGAACGGATATGAATATTTTAAGTGAGCTCTGACTCTTCATCTCTTTTGTGTCAAGCGAGAATGAAAGACAAGCATACACTCGCAGCTGCGTAGTCGAGTTGTCAACATCGTTGTCTTTGGTTACGGACATGGTTTAAAAAAAATATATTTTATATTTTGGTATTTTTTTGTGTACAAATATTCTGTACAAAATATTTTAAAACAGTCTTAACGTGATGCCAAAAAAGCACCTATATCCCCTATATATAAGATGTCAAATTTACCTCACTGAAACTCAAGGCCAGCTTATTCGGTGAGGCAAAACTTTTATCAAGTAGTCCACAAAAGGTTATTTGTATGCTTGAAATAACTCAAATAATGAATATGGTTGCTGACGAAAATAAAGGAAATGACTTTCTATTTAATTAAAAATGTTTTGTTTATCACAGTTGTGTCACACATATTATATTTTATAATAATAAAAAGAGCGAACTGGAAAATTAATATTTTTCACATCATATTCTGAAAACTTCGGTGCTTTGCAGTGTACTCAAATTATACGAAACGTGTCGTATTACTGCTGACAAAGGATATTTGATAATAAAGTAAAATAATATTGTACTAGCTTTCCGATACTGTCGCATGGCACTTGACTGACCGCTAATCGAATATAAAATATCAGCATTGGATATGGTAAAATATTAAAATTAATGTTTTACAAAATTTGATGTATTTCTGATTCAAGGTAACTTCCTGTTTCCTGACTCTTTCCAATTATTTTCAGCTGAGTCAACTAAACACGTTGTCGTCATGACAACAAAAATTGACAACATAACAAACAATTGAATGCATTGTTTTTTAACTAAAACGTAAAACTCTCTATAAGGCGCTTTAAAATTTTTGTAAGATTTTAAAAACATATTTTTAGATCTCATATATGAGCTCATCAGAGGCGAAGTGAGCCAAGTGGTATTTTAGAAAAAAAAACGGATTGAATGCGTTATAATATTCAACCGTCTTAATATATCGTAAAAGTAAAGTGTGCTCCATAAATACACACTAGGGCTTATACAAAAAAATGTATTTTTTATACATAAAAAAATAAAAGAATGTTTTCATGCATGAAGGACAGTAGCATTTTTTATGTACACTTCTTAAAACAAAATAATCACAAATATTTTGAAATTATGTTTCGATTATAAATACGTAATTTTAATATATATCTAAAATAAATACTTCTTCGGTTTATCTATTTTATGTGAGTTGTCAATTTTCTCTAAACTTTGGATTGAATTGAATTCATTTTAAGGTTTTAAAGTAACCGTTAAAAAAAAGTTATCAAGTAAAATTATTTTATAAAGTTAACTTTAGATACTTAATATCCTTTTGCAATTTTCATTCATGGACTGTGAGTGGTTCCAAATTATGTAGTTCATGGCTTAAATAACGAACGACTACCAAGAAAGGCAACGGTTGAAATTAATAATATATTTAATGTATGGTTAGATTTTGTTTTCATGACTAAAATCCGTCGGTACATATAATACTTAAGAGCTTATGCAAACTTGAAGTTGAATATTAAAAATTCGTCAGTATTATGTTGACAATTATATTGCCTTTTTAACCCATATCGTTTAGTTTTAGCGACAAAGCCATTTCATTCGAAGAATAATGTATTAGATTAGTAATTTTATTGCTTAATTGCAATAAATCACAAACTAGCCAATACTATACGTCCGTAAAATCACTCAAATTAATTAAATTCAATGGTTTACTATCAAAAACTTAATTATTGCTTAATTTTAAGTTAAAACTAATTCCGTGGCCAATTTTTTTTTTAAATGAGCCGCAGTTTGTGCACTCCTGTTTAAAGAAAATCATTTACCATATTTTAAGGCTCTGATCTGTACAAAAATTAATAGTAAGCCAGTGATGTGCTTAAGCAGAGACATATCATTTTTTTTTTAAATAAATAAAATTATTTCGATAACAATGCACGATTTTTTCATTCAAATATACAGTCAGCACTAACGATAACTAAAAGATTAATATCATTGTCCCTTTTTTGTCATTTAAACATTCTCCATTTGGAAGTTACTATTGAAACATGTAAAAAGCTGTAAATTTCTCATAAATGTTGAAAAAATGATAAAAAGCTAATGTTACCAGTAATATATTTCATATTAATGTATTACTTGTTTTTGTTTGAGATGTATCATATTATTGTAAAAAAATAAGAGGTGGCTGTTTAAGCACGTCACTGGCTCCTTGTTTATTATACGCAGTAAATTATCAGTGAAATAGTATTTTAAAGAAAGTTTTTATTAATTGTGATGTTTTTTTTAAATTTTATTCCACCATATTTTATTAGTTACTCGAATGTTTGCAAATACGCCAATTAACAATAATAGATGCTTCTGTAGATCGTTTTGACAAAATAAATAAATTAATGATTACATTAAACTATGAACGATTTTTAATTATTTTAATGATTAAAATTACGCACACTTGAACGTTCTGCTTTAAAAAGTCTCTAATGAAAATTAATTATTTTTTCGTTGCTAAGTATACCGATAGAAAAAAAGTAATGGCACCAGGAAAAAATGTTTCTTATCGTTCTATATCAAGTCAAATGTCAAGGGTTGTGAAGAGGGTGTTATTATGCTGCATTTTTTAAAACATGGTTGTGGTTTTATAATGAACCTGAAATAGTTTTGGTACTTGTCTTTAATGATTACCGTTAGCATTGGAACGTTTATAATTGGTTATTATTTAAATGTTTTTGAATATTTATTTAATAGTGAGTATTTGGAAAATAAAAATATGTCCAGGCTTGTAACCGAGAAGTCAGCGTTTTCTTTTATTGCAAGGTCCAAGGGATCGAATCCTAGGACGCACACTTATTTCTTTTATTGATAAATAGCTCGAAAAACGAATGTATATAGCCGCACAAAACCACACCGCGGGCCTTGTTGCCACGTTGTAGAGTATGCAAGGCTGAGAAACTTTAAAATCAAAGGCTAAATAAATACACTTCTGTTAATATGCCTTGCAATATTATACATGTAATTAAAAGGAAGTGTTTTCACAATGTCGACTTAACAACCTTTCAATTTAAGGATAAGAACCTTTTTGTAGGTATTTTGTATTCAATATCAAATCAAATTGAGCACGTTTGCCGTTTGAATTCCACTCAAGAATTTACTCAACAATAAACAATTGATAAATAAAATATTATTTCATGACCATGTCTTATTGATCTTGCCGACAATACAGCTGAATTTCTTTCAGTCACTTTTGGGAGTAAAATTCTTGATTAGATTGATCGAATTTGTATTTAATTGGTAAAATTTTATTTGAATAATGTAATTTGATCAAAGAAATGAGAGTATTTAGTTTTACAAGAATTTTTGTAAGACATGATCGCTATTGGATTAAATATCATTAGCCATCCTCGAATAATCAAAATAATTTACTTTTGACAATTATACTTCGTCTGATCATATAAAAAGACTACTTTTGAAAATCAGTAATCATTTCTTTGTTATAAACCTTTCTAATTGCTGTTTAATTATGAATGATTCTTTTGATCACGTTTTATTTAAAAAATCTATACAGTCAATTATTTATGCGATTGTTTTCCTAATTAATATTATAGGAATATTGGAATTAATTTAGATTAGCATCAAAAACATCAAAGATTTAAATATATTTAAATATTTTTTCTTAATTATTCTTATATACAGTGGAACCTCTCATAACGAGCACCTCTTATAACGAGTAATTTGCATAATGAGCAAAACAGATTGTGAAAAAAATGCTCCCTTAACGAGCGATATTTTGCATAACGAGTGACGCAGAGTTTTACAAATATCACTTTTACATCGTTGCTTGCCTCAAGATGATTGACAAGGCGTGAAAAGGGGTTACCAAGAAAACCCTCACTTCAGCTTGGAAGAAGGTTTACGAAAGAGCGTTGTCGAATGTGATTTTGAGGGGCTTAAAACAGTACCTGTGAAATCTACAGTCAACGAGATTGTATCTTTGGCAAATACCAGGGACTGGAGGTGGATAACAACAAAATTGACGAGCTTGTGAAAGAGTTCAGTCAAGAGCTGACCACCGAAAAGCTTATGGAGTTGCATTGTTTTTCGCATTCCAGGTTGTTACGCTTCTTAACAATTTATAAGTTTGTAATTTTACTTAAATACACGTTAAAAATAAAAAGATGATGTTTTTTTCCGGCATGGAACGCATTATTGTATATTACATTGTTTTATATGGGAAAAATTGTTTCGCTTAACGAGTGTTTCACATAACGAGTAAGATTCTGGAACGATTTCAACTCGTTATGAGAGGATCCACTGTATTATACAAAAAATAAAAACTATCAACAAACTGTCAGTTCATCCGTAAGCACTTGTTATCTCAAAGATGCAAATATATGAAACTCGGGTCGCTAGCGACAATATTAATGAAAGTGTACAAAATTCTATTTATATTAACAACGGAATTATATGTAATGACGGTGGTAAAACATATAACCATATTCTAAGAAATATTAATAATAGTACAAAACTTGTGACATCCTACGTCAGTTGTAGTAAATATACACCCACATAGTCATGCAAGAATTTATGTGAAAATATGTTGTAGATATCATATATTTCAAACGCTTCCGAATTCTTCTTGACTAATAAACACGTAGAGCTTTTATAACGACTCAAAAAACTTCAATGTGCTTAAATTTTCCAGTCACTTTAGCATTCTTTGAATAACAAGTATGAAATCAGAGAATGTTTTCTCAACATGATGATCAGCTTGAACGTAATAACATATTACCTTACACTTATTTAAATATATCGTTCTTGAAAGGGGAAAAGTATTTTAAATATAAACATGCAAATAAGGGTATTTAGAAGAATGTAAATTTGAAAGAAAACTTACAAAAGAGATTAGAACAAAAAAATGATTCTTTTAAAACAAGTCAAGAAATCCTTAATTGATTCGACAAAAAGCACATTTTATTTTAACACTTTATAAGCGGGCGTTTTTTAGTGATTAGCGCAAACATATATTACATTCTTAAAATCAACACAACTTCTAAGCCAAAAAATATTTTCTACTAAAATTTTTAAAGAAATCATATGTGACATTTAATCATTCAAAATAAAATAAAAACATTTTGAACAAATCATAATTTCACTGAGTATAAGCAGAATATAAAACCTGTTATTAATTTAGTAGATAGCACTCCACTTGTTATCAATATGAAATATTCAAAATATTCTGTGTAAAAATAACATTAATCAATACCATACAATTATATAAATAATTCTTGTATAAAATCCTCATTCCAACAAATTTACAATCACTGGAAGTGTGAAATCTGATGAGCTAAATATTCGAGAAACATGTGTCGCCTTTTAAAAAAAATACAATGTGTGAACGAACATTTAGGGCATAATAAATTATGAGGTTTATAGCTTATTGTCAAAAAGAGTCACTTGCCGCGGCATTTATTTTGAAGAAACGATTAAATTATGAGTCGATATACCAACAAAACTGACAGTACACGATAAACGTATTTTAACGTTTTCCCGCCTAAAATGTGTTAAAAAGATAAAAGTTACTGACTAAAATAATACAAGGAATTCCAAATTTTTATTTGAGTATTATAACGTCTCAGAGAAAAAGTACTTCATTTCTTTGATTACATTAAAAAGTATTTTCGTATTTTTATGCCTTAGACTTCTTTTGTGTTAACAGCAAACTTTTGAAAATTTGAAATGGCATTACGGCAAAATGAGATATTTAGACTTACGACGACTGTTTTATTTCAGTGCGATGTATGTTGGTAGAATATGAGTTAAAGAAAAGTTAAAAAAAAACCTATTGAGAAGCGCGAAAAAGTTCTTTAGTTATAATTTTCTGTGTAACAAAAAGAAAAGATATTTTTTTTAACACACTGTAGCTCTACAGACACGAAGTGTAAAGTTGTGTAGTTTTTGTGTCCTAAATATATCTAAGTCATGTTTTTTTTTTATAATCATGAATATATTTATATTATCAGTGTTTTTGAACGTTTTAGCTCACGTGAACTATTGAAAATATGATATATATATATATATCGACTGTGGAAAGGAAAAAAGACGTATCCCTCAATTTTCCAAAACAGCTTTTTTTCGATAATCACAATGTATACGACTTGACACACATTATATCAAAAAGATGGAAGCTGAAGATGCCGAATAATTATCTAAATTTAGATTTGAGTCGTTCAAATTTAATATTGAAATTCCACCAAGCACCTTCAGTCGAAATCTTAAATTATATCTAAATTTAGCTTTTAAGTTAGAAAAAGGTGACCTTGTAAAAAATTAAAACCAAGAAAAAACACTGAAATAAAGGTTTTTCCGAGACAATTTCTTTAATTAATATTAGGTTATGTCAATTTAACACCAGTCTAGAAGTATCCGTGCACTTCAAGGTTGTGTATAATTCATAATTTGCATATGTCACAAATTCATCAAAACACGTTTTGAGCGCCTCCTGTAAAATTTGATATGTGTGGGTTACGTCCTTTTTCCTTTCCACAGTCGATATATAATATGAAACACTAACACAAGTCAAGAAAATATTATTTATTGCCATGCAAAACTTTTGATGTATGTATTTTCAAAACAAAAACGTCATGTTAATATTTACAGCTGTACAATTTTCGGTTTATAAGTATTTTGAAATGGGCGCTATCTTTTTTCAAACCATTCGCGGATCAATATACCATCCATATCAGAGGCTTACGAAATTTGAAAAGGTGAATCGGTGCCAGAAAAAAATGTTTTGACATAATTGTGTAAAGAAACGCCATTTATAAAAGTTTTTATTTTTAATAAAAATGAACACACTCTTTCCACTAATGTGATGAGTACGCTACTGTAGTGTGTTATGTGGAATAGTTTTAATTACGTGGAAGAAGTAAGCTTTAAAAAGTGACAGTACGTGCATGCCTAGATTTTTATTAAGTCTTTAAGGTAATATTATATATGATAGTGAAGTAACGTGAGCTACAGGTAACATGGAAAATGTGTTCTTTCAAAGATTATGCTTTGATTTTCAAACAGTAGATTATGCACTACAAAGACATACATCATTATCCAAGTAAAAACTTTGCTTTGATAACGACAAAAGTTAATTAAAACATATTTTCAAGGAAGTTTTTGTTTCTAATGTATGTACGTCTTTGTTAACTAAAATCACTAAAAGCTTATGGAAGAGCTTATGTTCACTCGTAGTAACAGTACATTTTAAATTTATAAACGTAATTGATTAAAAAGTAAGCTTTGTCAAAAGTTAATATTTACTAAAGATTTTATCTGAAACTTTTTTCATTCAAGTATCTAGTTTTACATTATATTGACAACGGTTTTTTATTTGACGTAAATGTTTAATATAACGGACGAAAATTTCATTAAAATATTAAATAATTTATATCTTTTTAAATTAATAGCAACAGCTTAAACTTAGCTGCAGGGGTTTTGACGCGTGCTGGATGACGATTTTACTAAGCCGCGCCCAACTATTTAGTTCGTTTATTCACATAAACATCTGTCATAATATACTTACACGAAAATAATACGACTTATAAAATATACGAAATTAGATGATGTCATATACTGAACATCAGCATTGTCTGCGTTATGTGTATGCAAAAAACCTACTTTATTATACAGCTGAATATATTTATAAGTTATATAAATGATTAAATATATTCTGATTTTAATTATCGATAAGAAATTATAAAATTAAATACAACGATTCAAAGAAAACTCAACAATTTAACAATTTTTAACGTACTTAGAGCACGAAGGACAGTAATTAAAATACACAGTCATTTCTTCTCACAAACGTAAATAATTATCTGTTTCATCCGTGCATGAGATTCCGATACTACAATTTCATTATATAAAGCTAATTGGAATTGTACAATTAAGTCGATCGCATCGGATTCTTGTATATTACAAGTCATTGGATCCGTATTTAAGCCTGTTTATATTGAAATACTATGTCAGTACGGACAGTTTTTAAAGATTGATTTTTCAATTGATTTATGGATTTTTATTCGAAAAGAGGGATGTATGTGATGTCTTGAATTATCTCCTCCCACTCATCCTCTAAAAAAAATGGGTGCAATGAGAGCGATTAGTCTAGTCCTAGCTATATCGTTGTGTGCCTACTCTATTTGAAAAAATAAATAAAAGGTGAGGTTCAGTAATTGAGTAAAAAGCAGTTCTCATACAAACAATTATGTTGAGATAGACGCCATAAGGAATCAATATGATCCACATTGGGAACGGATATGGCAAACAAATATTACCTCATATAAATATCGGTTTTGATTCACCAACATAATTGGATAATAGTTGATTACATACTAGTAAGATTTTATGCTTCGTAAAAATATGAAATGTTTTTCCTTTGTATCAATATTTGGATTGCTAAAATTTAAATTCTTTTCTGAAAATTTATCGAAGCAATCAGTGGAAACAGAAAAAAATTATAACAAGTTTATGAAAGTTTATTCCTTCTTTGAAAATATTTGTAAATCTGTTTCTATTTTAATTCAAACAAAGCGAGTACACAAATCCAAATAAATAACAAGCTTGTAAATAAAATTGGGAATATATTCTGTTTTGGATGAAAGGAACAAATTGAAATAATGGTTTCCTAGAATATTGAAAAAGGGATGTAAAAGATATCTTAAAAAAAACTGCTGTTGTCAAAAAAAATATGTTCAAACGTATTATGACTACAGCTTTTATTAACATCAAATAATATACATATCATTATTACATAATACCAACATAGAAAAATGACAAATTGTTAAAGGGCGTTTGTTTAATCTACAAAGGTTGGAAAATGATCTCAAATACTCAACAAGTAATTAGATCCTTTATTGTTGATTTCAAAAAATGTGACATTTTATATAAATTTCAGCATATGTTAGGTAAATACTTGAAAACTCAGTCTAATATCTTGAGAGAATGACTCACAAGAAGTCTTTGAGAATTAAGTTCTCATGAAAAATTCTCGGTATGATTATAATCACGAGCTTATGATAGATTCTTGACATTTTCAACTTTTGTAAACTAATCTACTTATATTTCTTGAATAAAAATAGTTAGCATTCAGTAGGAACAAAAGCTCGGAAAAATACTTATTTGAAGTTAAAAAAAGCTCTTTATTAATAAAAAACAAGACACAATATTGCCAGAAAAAATAAAATGTTTCCATTTCAAAAAGTATTGCAATAGTTGAATACAAATAACCATAACTGTTAATTTATACGTATCGTTGGCTTAATTCTCACATCATGTAAGTAATTTTTTTAGAATGTCAAGTTTTGGTAATTTCGGTTAAAAAATCAATGCATCTACATTCTACAAATTTGCAAGTAGAATGAGCCAAATAGCAAATAACACAATATTACGTATCTCTTCTTATATTTATTTATTCTGATATCACATTAAGTTCAAGAGTTCTACATTAAGAATCTATAAAGATGAATGAATATTTTTTCGAAGGTATAATAGTAAAATATTTTACTACCAAAAACAAAGATATTAGAATTTATTTCTGTATGTTGAAATATTCAATTTAAACTGTCTCCTGAACATTTAAGGTAAAATATTGATATTGACTTTCAAGAATTTCACCAAATTCCGTGTCGAAATGCTTGAACCCTTTTTCGAATATTTTAAGTTGATTTATAATCACATTATAAATTTGTGTTTAAATGCATCCCTATCGGTAATTTATGCGTAGTAAACTGGAATACAAGTGATTATTATCTTTAAAACAAGCTTTACTTTTTAGTTCTTCTCAAAAAGCTCGTACAGCTGCGTTTGGTGCAAGTCGTTTTAGTAGAAATTAAATTTCATTTGTTAAGATATTATGCGCGTAATTCAGAGCCGATAAAGATTGTAGTATTTATGAAATTAACCATACACTGGAATATGTTTTTACGTAATAGATACGTTCCATGGAATACCGTATACTAAAATAAAAATAATGATGGATGAATCCTTCATTGAAAAATAATTAAGTGAGTATGCAAAAATGCACTATGTGTGACATGTTTTTTTTTGTACTTGTGTCTAATTTATTTACTGTATTCAATTACTATCACTATCAGACAATAGACGAAGCCGTTTACGCACATTTGGTACGGCATCGCTTTCATCTCTTAAGATATCCAGAACCATGAAAATTTCTTTCCAATTTTTCGCGTTAACTCTCTGCGCATAGTACTGATTAGTAAGTACAAACAAGACATGTATCACTGTGATATTTTAAAATCGTGTGAAAATGTTTAAAAAAGGAGTCAAATCTATTCAATACTATTAACATTCACAAAACAGTCCATAAAGAAATAAAAAATTTACAAATTGGTCCTACTGTTAAATAGTTTGTACACTACTGTATGAGCAGAACAACTTTTGATGAAAAAATATAACGTAAGGAGTCAATTTTCTTAGATAACCAAACGCTTAAGCGGGTTAGCGTGTTTTTTTTTTGCCATTTTTCTTTATATAAGGCGTAATGGATAGCCTTTTGGATCAATTTTGCCTTATGACGCCAATTTGTGATTTATAAAGGATGTTGCGTAAAAATATTCTGGAAGATTCGTGTCAAATTTAGAAGTATCATAAAATAGCTTTGTTTTTATTTAATAAGAAGAATAAAAATTGTGATTTTTTATTATTACCATGACGTTTGCGATCTGTTTCTATAATGTTATTTAAAATCACCAATTACTAATAACACGTGAATTCACCCACGTGAAAATCACTTCATGCTTGCTCGGCAAGTCAAAAAATATCGCTTATAATTGAATAGCTAAAAATAGAAAACAGTTTTATGTTACTCTAAGTATTGATAGTGAGTACATATGTATATTAAATAATAAAGCATTTTTGTATTAATTTCGAATTATTTATTATAGATCATCAGTGATTTTACCTATTGCAAACATTATCAAGTAATGAAATATTAAACTATACAAAGTCATGTTTGCTAAATTGAGATAGAGAAGGTCTGACAAATAATTGGCTAAATATTTTTTTTAAATAATGACATACATATTAAAAAGTAAACAACTCTTTTATACTATTTCTACATATATTTTTAATATCAGAGACGGTTTTGATTATCACGGGTATTTTAAAGTGATGAAAATATAAATGAAAAAGGGATATTTATTCATAACCAAGACTAATAAAGATAATTAGTAATAGAATAATGAAAAAAGTTTATAGGTAATGATGCAAAATATTAATAAGTGACACTAAATTGACTATAATTAAAATGATTAAGACCACTTAAAAATAAATGATAATATATCTATAAATTCCTCTCACTTCACAAATCCTAAAATAACGAGTCGTAGCTAAAGCGATTAGCTAACCACTAATTCTGTCAAAGCTCTGTTTTCCTATCCTTATTCCATATGAAAAAGTATCGTTGAACAGCTGTGTAACAAACGGTTATCGTAGAAATAACTTAAGCTAATATACATCCACCAGGAGGTCATGTGATTCAAAAAAGTGTCGATAATAAATAGACAAAAAACAATACATGTCATAGCCTTCCTAATAAATAGATTTTATTTTTCAAACCAAATAAACAGAAAGAAATACAGCATATAACAGAAATTCGATTTGTTTGTGATGTTAACCCACCCAATCGCAACATGCTTTCTTTTAGATATATTATGTATGTTGAAGAAAATAATCAAAAACTCGGTGGCTACAAAAATTTGGCTTAAGACACTGTATTTCTTATTCGTATCTACTAGGGATTCTGTGTCGAGACGTCCCGGGACTTTTGTCCCGGGACTTTTAAGGTTTTTCGCTGTTTTAAGTCCCGGGACTTAAGGAAGCCAAATTGTACATTTTAATTTTGAAAAAACCATTCTAACAAATAAAAATTGGATGCAAGCAATCGCTAATGTGACCTTAGTTAATTTTGATTTAAAATAAATTTACATTGGTGTCTATCATCGGGATCAGTTTTGAATAAAAAAGAAATGTTTTTCACTATTGTACAAAGTTACCAATGTCTCAATAAGACAAAAAAAGGTATAAAAGCTGTATTGTGATTTGTGAAGTAACGGTCATAATTTTACCCAATTCATTGTTATTTTTTCAATACATGTACCGTTATCATCCCATTTTAGTACATACATACAAATATTTAATTTAAATAAATTTATAATTTTATTGAAGGGGAAATAAAAGTCACAAGTCACGGGAAGTCACGGGACTTTTACTTCATCACGTCTCGAGTCCCGGGACTTTGAAAAACCCGAGACTTCAGAATCCCTAGTATCTACACGTGTCAGATTGTACAACGTAAACTTGAAGTAAGTCATCAACAGATAGCAGCACAAGTTCAGAAACAAACAAATGAAATGGCAGTTTTCTTGACGGCACAGTTGTTTCAATCAAGTCAAACAAATCTGCAGAAAGACGTAATAGTAAAAGTTTTATTCTAATACAATAAAACACACACTACCTATTTCTTTTTGAAGAGTACAAGCACTTGTTACAAAGTCTGTAACTTTGGCCACGTCTCACTACTCTGAACTCATTTTTATTTTGATATTAAATTAATGCATCTTTAAGTACTAGAGCAGCGGTAGGTAAACTTTTTGGGCTCACGGACCACTTAATTCACAGTTTTAATCCAGCGGACAACTAACTGGACTTTAGTATTAGGTATTAAATACAAAAAATTTGCTACTTCTTTTGGAGAAAAAGTTTACCTTCCCTGCCCCTCACCATTCAATCCTTAATCACATCTGTTTCAAAATTAAAAGTTATTTTATTAGTGCCAATAACTATCATTCTTGCTTATTATTAATTATTTTTTTTACTTGTAGTTATACCAATTCTATGTATTTAATTAACCTTTATTAATATCTATATATTTTTAATTATTATTGTTGCCTATCAAATTGTATCCGAAAAAATGTATCTTAACTGTCTCATTGAGGAAACATCATCTTCGGTGTGATGCAGAAAGGAAAAACAAGTTTATCGAATAATAATAATAAAAAAAATGGTATTATATATTGAAATAAAAGTGATCAAATGCGTCTAAAAATGCACCTAGTTCATAAAATAAAGCTATTAATTACAATTAAATTATAAAAGCTTTATTAATTTTTAATTTGATGGATGTTCCTGGATATTTGAAATGATAAAAATTATACTTGGCTCCAATGATGAAACTGCTAGACGGAGAACTGAATGTTTTTCAAGCCGAGATCAATACCGTGTTTTGATTGTTGTGACAGATGAAAAAGCCTTTTCGCATAAACATGTCGTGGATAATTGAATGAAAAACTGCTTGTTAGTCAGTCGCTCAATTTTTTTTCAAGGGAGAGATAGGAGGACAAGGTTAGGACAAATGAACTAGCCACTATCGCTACGCCCAGTTATTGAAGGATCAGAAGGGTTGGAGGGAATTTTTAGACATCACAAACACCCATGCCTTTGAACATAGATCGAAAAAATGCTGCTCGTACTGGGACTCAAACCCGCTGCGCCATAAGACGCGACTTATAATACGACACGTGTAACTACGTTTTATTTTTGCATAAACAATCCCCAAGGCGATTGAGCCGTTGGTTTCATTTTCACGTTTAAAAAGCAAAGTATTATTTATTTGAATGAATTCTTAGAATTGTTTTCGTAATATATTTGAAACGACTAACCACAAAGCAACCTCTAGGTTTACGGACAATATGTAGGTACTTTGGTCTGCGCACTTTTGACGGCTCTGGACCATAAATATATTTCTCGTAATATTCTCGCCACTTGCTTTGAGATGGTTTATTTTGAATTTTAATCCAGCACATTTGGTCTCAAACGACTAGTGATGCAATATTCAAAACTCACTCACTAATTGTTAGATAACGAGATAAAATAATCTTTATTTTTTTCCATGTCCTTCATAATAACTGCATAAGCAAGAGAAGGTTAACCGAAAATACGAATTAATTTAATTTTAATAAAATGAGGCTTTATTAAAAAAATATATGGAATACGTAGAAGCGTATGTACACTATTTTGTAAATAAATGAAACAAAGTAAATACGTTCATTCAAATGCCCGGAATTGATAATCCAAGATGCCACAATTTCCTTACCTCAGGCTGGAGTTGTCATAAAAGCTAGTTACACAATGAATGTGTTTCATCATCTGTTTTTCCGTTAGCTTTCGTGAAGGATCTGACGGATTCAAGTCTTTTTTTCGAATTGTATTTATTTCAATCGATGTGTCGATTTCTGGTTGAAGTCATTGACAAATTTTATTCCGAAATTCCTATGCATAAAAGAGGCACAGGGAAAGCGATAATTTGATTACTAGCAAGTCTTTTCATTCTATCCCTAATTTTTCAAGAAAAGTTAGAGGTAAAGTTAATTATTTATTTTTTGATGAGATTATAAATTAGCATCATATATTTGTAAGAGGTTTTAATCTTTTTAGTTATGTTCAATATATATAGCATCACTTATTCATATTTCGTGTCTTTATCTGTAAAATTCTTTCATATTTCTAGTACCAATTTTTTGTTACATCCGTCATAGTTTTACTTAGTTTAGTATAAAAAGCCTATTATTTTTTTTATATTCTTATCAATTGAAACGCTCGTGATGAGCAAAACTGGTCCTGATCACAATTAAATAAATGTACTATAAACTATGCCTTTCCACCAAGCATTGACAGTGAACCAATTAAAAGTGATCACTAAATATTAGGGCTGTGGAGTCGTTAGAAAATAAGACGACTCAGACCATGACTTAAAACTTAACGTTGATTATTTTTTAAGGTTTATTGCATGCAGTGGTGCCACTTCTGATCGTAGCTAATTGGATGCACATTTTTTAAAAAAAGGGTTTGATTTTTTTTCAAGTCCGACTCCAGTTAAAAGAATCCGACTCTACAGTCCAGCTAAATAATGTTTGAGTTACTTTCTTACCTTATATTAAAATACTCCATAAACGATTGAATGAATGTTGTGATATCTTAAAAAGATAATACTATGTCATGTCACGTATTTAAAAACAATGTCATTCCTGGACATAAATGACG
Organism: Himalopsyche anomala; assembly: GCA_031772345.1. NCBI lineage: Eukaryota > Metazoa > Arthropoda > Insecta > Trichoptera > Rhyacophilidae > Himalopsyche > Himalopsyche anomala. The sequence continues at coordinate 7,884,722 of CM062837.1, read as the reverse complement.
AAGTTTGATTGAGTCTTAAATATAGTCTCGAAAAATTCTCAGTAAAATAGAACTTTAATTAGAAACGTAAATACGAAAATATTATTATGAAATCTATTATAGCATATCTTCTCAGTAGCGAAAACAAGATAAATTTAGTGAGGATTGTTATTTATAGTTCTTCCCTAGAAATTGATAAACATATTCCATAACATCGTTAATATTACAAATACACCAGGGTTAATCTCTTTCAAGTAAAGGGGGTGAAAGTGTCAACATATTTGTTTGGTTTTTGGTATAAATAACAAAAAGTCTTTTAAAGGTTATTCTCAGAAATGAAATTGAGAGATTTTGATGAAAATATTAAAAGAAAATAAGTAAATTTTCAGATAATGATAAGAAATATTTATTAATGGTTGCAATCAATTTGACGTATGCAAGAAAGAAATTTCTATGAGCAATAAAACCCTGACTTTAAGTGCCTCTGATTCACGTGTTTCCACCATTTGAGTGCTGAATTGGCAGTACCATTTAATTTAAGTACATTTATTATCCACTTTACGTTTTGGTTTCCAGCATTTAGCGTCTAAAACAATTAAAAATACATAGGTTGAGAACCTCTTAAGTAATTTAACTTGTTTTCACAAAGCACACGATTAAACTTTCAAAATTTTACACGTACAATTAACGTTTTTATTCTTTTCACTCGTTTTTTCGTAGGTTCTCTCAAAAATTTAAAATGGGTAAATTTCACTCCAGATTTAAATTCGAAGTTAAAAATATGAGTACATATATAATAATTGAGTTTTACAGTTTTACTAATCCCTTTAAATAAATAAAAGAACTTCTGTAAGAAAAAAAGCAATAATTATGTATAATTTAAGATTTTGACTGAAGGTGCTTGGTGGAATTTCAATATTAAATTTGAATCGTTCAAATTTAAATGAAATATTAAACCTACCGGGATCTCCACTTCTATACCCTATATAAATATAGTCATAAAATCTTTTCCAACAAACAAATATAATTCTTAAAACCACTCACTATTCAAATCTTTGGGCATTCCCATAAGCTTATCTTTTCGCCAGCAATGGATTTAGACTCAGTGATAAATTTATTTATTATATAAACACGAAACATTCATTTACTAAGCGTCAGTTCAAGTTCATCCGTGCACTTGAACGCCTGAAGATGCCGAAAGGCAAAACCCGGGTCGTTAATGACAAAATCTGTGAGAATGTACATAGTTTGAACGATTCAAATTTAATAATTATGTACATATTTCTAATAATTAGTGTCTAGGTTTTAAGAAATTTGAACGGCCAAAGAAAGTTTGAAATGCACGCACCACTAAAACTGTACACTAAAGTGGACGTGAAACATCGGTGGCATATTAGTCAGCAGTAGTGGTAGAAAAAAATACATCATAATCGTAGAGGAAGGTAAAAACGGGGTCGATAATTTTTTACGACTCTACATGTTTCCGTCGTAAAACATATTCTCCCACAAAATTTCATACCAATCTGTATGAACGATGTTTTTAGAAGTACTTTTTATCTCTGCTGGTACAAAAGTTTTCTCATACCTGCTAAAAGGTAATGTTGGACTGTCATATTATCTGCGTGCCTTTGCCTTGATTAACCCGTTCGGCGAGATTAACGTCTTTGAGCGAAGTAAAGTGTCTGGGGTGAGATTTTATCTCCTAAGAGTTTTCAAGATCACGTGCGCGGTTAATTACAATTTCTGTCATGCAGAAATGATATGAAGGGTGAAGAATTCTTATATCTTAAAATAGTTTGGTCTCACGCAATTATTACGATATGTAATCTTTTTTTTTATCTAGTCTCACTGACACGACAAACTTTATTTGAATTACATTAGAAAGAGTATTGCAGTATTAATTGGTAAAAAAAACGTTCACCTGTATTCGTCAGGTCCATTTTCGAAAGACGTCGTTTGTTTTGGTCTGTTCGAAGAAATGGATGTTTGTGATATCCTTTCTTAAAATTTCCTCCCACGCATCCAATATCAACAACAGCATAGCGAGAGCAACGCGATAATTACAAGTTCTCATTTATACAAACCGAGTAAGCGGCCGAGAAAGTTAGCTCGGCTTAATAGAAAATATTCTAAACGATGTTAAAAAAAAATGAGAAAAAAATACGTGGCGTCGAAACGTTTGTATTATACGTACTAAATTGTGTTTAAATGTATGAAAAAATGTTGAAATATTTATAAATATACCTGTCTGGCGCGTTTAAGTAAAGTGACGAACCAAATTCCCGATCTTAACGTCTTGTTTTTCTGTACCTCTTTTAAGATTATTGCATTAGTAGTCCACTTGGTCGTCTTTGGTTGCAGTACACATTGGCTTAAATACCAATGAAGAATCTTAAAAAAAGCTCTGCTTAAAGATTTGTATTCAAGACATGGATGTTTGCGGTGTTTATATTCAAAACGTGGAGTAAGAAGATACAGCGATGAGCTAACTTCCATTCCAATCATGATAAATTAAATTTACTATTATTATTACTTACTACAAAAATGAAGGTTGACAAACTGAATAAAAGTTTTCGTGGGTCTGTTTATTTATTTTCACATGTTTAATAACCAATCCACACGTTTTACGTTGGGAGAGATTATTACTAAAAATATGATCAATTGAGCGTGCACTTATTTAACTTATGACAGTTAAAAACTCGACGATCTTTGTTTGTCTTTATTTCAACGTCCATCTTTTGCAATTCAGATAAATGTACAAAAGTTGAATTTATTTATTTACAAGGGATGTAAGGCAAACGGGTATTTCCCTTGACATTTTGGGCTTACCGTTTGACACAAACGTCTTGAAACTTTTTTGAACTTTTGGCATCTTGTAAGAACTTTTACTTTTATGTAAATACACTTTTTTCGTGCGTGTAGAATGATTATTGAAAAATGTTGATAGAGGTAAAACACATAAATCATGCTTAAATAAAAAATGTGAACTTTATAACATGTATCAAAGGTGAAATAAAACAGACATTTGATTAAAATGTAGTTTATTTATCGGTGTTAAGTTTTGATCCAATTCATCAGTAAAATATTCTTTCAGTTTGACTATTCAAGTATTTTTTTATTATTAATTCATAAACGTTCATGTAAAGCATATAGATAGCCTCCTAATGTAGGTATTTCAACAAAAGTTTTTCTACGACAACTACCTGTTACTCGTTTGTTCAACTCCTTTTTTTAAAAATTGAGTTATGATAGAAAGATTAGACTATTTCTACGCCGTTATTTTTGGATTGGAAGAGTGGGAGAAAATTTATAGAGATCAAAATACCAAAGACTTTGAACAGAATAATTTCGACGAAATTAAATAAAATTTAATTGAACAAAATGTTGTTCATAGTAAGACAAGAGCCCGTCAGATCTGTCACGGAAGCCAATGACGGTAATCACTGCACCACGGACTTAAACGGTTACTCTTGAAATACGATCAATTTTAATGTTAATTAATTAAATTTGAAGAAATTAAAGTAATATGTTTTTAAACATGTGTCGGAAAAAAATAATTATATGCTGATAAATACTAACAGCATAAGTTTAAACACAGCTTACACCAGCAAGCATATTCCGATTATTTAGACATAAGCTGTGTTTTTTTAAAAATATATTTGTCTTTTAACAAACCAGCGAAGCGAGAGCGGTTAGCTTACCACCAGTCCTGTCCTAGCCTCATCCTTCTCAACATCTCTACTACTCTTTTTTAAAGATTTTTTTAGATTGTGCGGCTGAGTAACAAAAACTTCTCGTAGAAAAACTTCTGTTGAGATACACCCATTAGAAGGCCATATGCTCCACATTGGGAGCGGACATGAATAAAAAACTAGTTGGCTCACTTCACCTCTCAATGTCACAATTGGTTACGAAGCCATGAAATCGTGTTCGCCATTTGGCTCATGACGTATGTAAGTTCTCGTACTATTTTGCATTTATATTATGAGTTTTTTCGTATACAAATTTCAACGTCAGCTGCCCTCGTGCAATCTTGAGCCTTTATATCTATCTGACAACTGTCAAACGCGCAACATGCATAGAAATATCGTAATTTTGTCAGTTGGTATCGCGAGCAGCCAAAGAAAGAAATTGCTTCAGTTAACAATTTCTCATATTATATATAATATATTCATCTTTACTTTACTGGAGATTCTGTAAAAGCAGGGGAAACTTTTTAAAGAAAATCATAATAATATGTCTCTGCTTTTGCTTACATATTATTTTTATTTTTCTACTGAATCAATGTAAAATACGATTGAGTTTTCAATGTTTCATATTTTTAAATCTATGTTCGCTTCCAATTAGGGTATTCGATCCCGGACCCTTTTTATGATCCCGGGATTGAACATTCAATATAAAATCGTCTATAAATTGGGATTCAGGATTGAGAAAATTTTTGCTCGGCGATTGTATTTTTTAATTATTCTTTTTTTGCTCTTCCAAGAATTTTTCTATCTAAAATCTCAGATGTGAGCTTTTTTTAGCTCTTCGATTATTTTCAAATTGAAAAACCCATGAATTTTTAAGACCTTGCTCAACTTCCTGTAATTTTCTCAATTCCAAAATCCCGGGATTAGTACTGTCACGATTTCGGGATCACAGAATTGGACGGGATCCCAAGAATGGAGACCTTACTCCCAATGTGGAGTCTATGGCTTTCTAATGGAAGTATCCAAACAAACGTTTTTCTACGTGAACTGCTTTTTACTCAATTGCTCTCTCTTTCAAACTCTCTTTTCTATTTGACTGGGGATCGAAAGATTGGACTACGATAGGACTAGTGGTAGTTAACTAATCGCTCTTCTATCCCTCTTTTTTAGGATTGAAAGTGTAGTAAGAATATACTATATCCATTATATTATAATAAACACATAAATACAGGTATATATTATATAAAATACATAAAGAAACAATTTGAGTCATATTCATGGTGCTAGGTAGTATTCGTGTTTTACGTTTCAATTATTTTTCAATCCATGGAAATGCTCTCTGTCTAAAACGAGTCACTCAAAATCAACACAATACTGTATCAAAGTTCAACAACACATTATATATTTTTTTACTTTTGAAGTTTTAACTGTCAATAATTGGTGGAAAAGCAAAATATTCAAACAATAAAACACTCTTTTAATCTAATCACATTTATTTAATATAATAATAATCAAATAAAATAATTAATCTGTAATTAGAAAAAAAAAGATTTTTTTATAAAATACGCAGACTTTTATTTATGAATACTTGATGTAATAATATTTCATTCCAATTTTTCAACGCCCTACTATTAAAAGCATTTATTCGTCAACTTTTTATTTGATTTCTAGTTTTTAATTAAAAAAATGGATGTTTTTTTATGTTTTTAATACTCTCCCATAAACACTATCCGTTTTGGAAAACAGGATTATTTTCCCTATCCAATCTCAAGAGGAATATTACTTTCGTTAAATAATTTATTTTACGAAGAGTTTCAAAAAAAAAACTATCTATATTTCTCAAAATTATTTCAGATATTCAAGGTTTCAATCGAATCTATATTTGTTTCTTATTTTACAGAGAAAATAGAAAATCAATCGAATAGCTAAATTAAAAAAAAATGTCTATCAACGAATTATTGTTTCATAAAAGACGAGATTCAAACCATCAACTGTAACTTGATATTCATCATTTGAACTCATCAATGACGTTAACTAAATAAATTAGCTATTTGGAATTACCAGCGCCACCAGATGTAGGATATGGTCAACAGGGCTGAAATTAGATTCTGTTGTAATTAGAAATTATTTATGAACGCTTTGATAAAAGGCAGAGACTTTCATTGACACAGTGTGTACTCATTGATCATGAATTCATGTTCCAATACCTTAACAAAGGGCTCGCTTAATCTCAAAACAATTCTCAGTGATCTGGGGAAAGAGTGATTTTTTTATTACTCCTATGCAACTACATTAATGCAATACTTAAATAAGAAATCGATTGTTACTTATAATACACTTGATAATATGTAACAATATGCAATTACCGTAAACTTATCAATGCGAATGGCTATACATATACCACTGTGTATACTGAAGCTGTCGTAGATAAAATATGTATATCAGAAATTGTAGGTATATACTTATAAGATCTAAGGATATTTTTTTCGTAAATTAACAAGGGGCTCGCCAGCCTTAGTAAAATTTAACAAGGAGCTCGCGCGAGCCCCTTCGAGCCCCCTCCAACCCACCCCTGAGTTGGTGTTTTTGATTTTAGACAGTCAACGACAATAACACGCAATCTAATATATAAAAATGAATGTTTGTTTGTTTGTACTCTATAGGCTGCCAAACCGCTAATCCGATTACAATAAAACTTTGACAAAATTTTTGCTTGCTCTTCCGGGATTCCCGGTAAATTGCTCGAATGCAATTGCTCGAATAACAAGATGCTCGAATGACCAATTCCTCGAACATCAATTGCTCGAATTACATATTGCTCGAAAATTTTTATAAAAGTTTTATAAAAGCTTAAACATTAATTACTCATTCTTTAAAAAAATATTTATGCAAGTCGAGAAATAAAAACCATAAATCAAAATAAGTCATAATAAAAAAATATTTTTTATTTAAGTTGCCAGTGGTCGAGTGGAAAAGGTCGTTGGTTTTATTTTCGGAAGTCAGGGGCTTGAATCTTTTTAATCAATTATTTTTCAAACTATTTATGGATTTCTGTTAGGCACACATATATGTAATTTCTTGAAACCCTCTAACCCATTCTTACTAAAAAATGGGCGTAACAATAGTGATAAGCTAACCGTTTGTTCTGTCTTAGCCTTAGTCTTAAATCGTAAATTTTAATATTCACAAATAATATATTTTCTTTATGAATATTATTTACTTATTGACACAGATATAAATTACAAAATAATATTAACCGCCATCTTGGATATTTTAGTAGATAATTTTTCCAGAAAGTTTTATTTTAATCCAATAATAATTATGCCAGTTACCACCGCTATCACAAATACGTTACATCCCATATCTATAAAAAAAAAATTCTATTCAGTGATTTTGGGTTCTCCTTGTAAAAGTCAACAATACTGATTTTTTAAATTACAGAATTAAGATCAATTAATATAGATAGTATTTCTTAAATGTCTGCCTAAAAAATAATAATTTAATTAATTTATGATAAATAGTACAACAATAATATGCAATTTGATAAAAAGTTCGGCTTATAAACTAAACGTACGTATGGTGTAATAAAATGCCGAGTGATCAACTACCAGGTAATAAACACTAAACTGTATTAAAACCGTTTAAATAACCAAGCAATTCGAGCAATTTGTAATTCGAGCAATTGACGTTCGAGGAATTGGTCATTCGAGCATCTTGTTATTCGAGCAATTTCCATTCGAGCAATTTGCATTCGAGCAATTGCATTCGAGCAATTTACCGGCTCCCCTCTTCCGGGAAGGTTATAGGCACAGTAAAATCAGTTTACAGTAGGTCTTATATATAAAAATCAATGTTTGTATGTCTGCTATACAGTTCATTTGACAACTTATGCTTGCACTTGCGCGAAGGTTATAGTACAATTAACTTACAGTAGGTGGCGCGTGTATCGTTTTGTATACAATCGACGGCAAACGGCAAACGTCAAACCAACGGAAAAAGAAAACATGCACTTCAACACACACAAACACTTTCTTTCTTTGAGTGGCATTACAACGCTTGCCGGGAACCGGCTAGCCATTTAATAAAAAAATAGTTATCAAGTAAGTCAAATTATCTAAGCTGTCCATCTTTTGCGAGGGCTTCCAAGAGGTCAAACCATTTTAGAAATGATGAGCGTTGATTTTTTTATAGCAATACACTTAATTTCGACAAAGTTAAGAGCTTGAATAAAAGATTTTTCTGTATTATTTAATAAGTAATTCTCAACACGACCGCTTAGCATTTTTGCTCGGCCAATAGAAATGTTTTCCCTTACTTACGTGGCTCAAAAGGCAGTATAAATAATAAACGTTGTGAATAAGTTTTACGTGTCTCTAAATTCTGCGAAATAGAGATACTCTTTTCATATGCCAAGTATGTTTACAAGAAGTTACCGAATAAAAAATGTTTTCATCGTAGTCTAAGTCAAGTTTATGTGCTGGGCAAGGTTAATAACATCTTGGGAAGTCATAAATATTTCAGAAGCATTTCTAGCGAGGAAAAGCTCGTTTTCGTCACAAATTATTTTATCGTAATTTAATAATATGCACTCAGATTTGAGCACTTTTTTTTGAAAGCCAGTGCGATGAAATTCATATATTATAATATAAGATTACACAAATACATTTCTATTTCATCGTCAGTGTGACCAGGTGATTGACAACCAAGTGCGAGTCCTGGCTTTCTCCAACATTTCTGTCTAATGTAACGGTCATCAAACTCATTCATTTTTATCCATGTCATTCAATGTAGAGCATATAGTTTCTTAATGCAGTTATCTCAACAAAAGTGTTTCTAAAAGAAATGATTGTTTTTCAATTGATCAACCTCTCTTTATCGAAAAGAGTAACGACAAAAGAATATAGCTAGGACAAGAATATTTATACAACAATTTTACATATATAAAAATATGCCACCTGTGTGGTCAACGTCGTTGGCTTCGGCTACGGAGGTCCCGGGTTCGAATACCGGTACGGACAGTTTTATAAATTGATTTTTCAATCGATTTATGAATTTCTGTTCGAAGGCACGGATGTATGTGATGTCTTGAATTCCCCCCTCCCACCCATCCTACCCTACGAACGTGGCGTATCGAGAGCGATTAGCTAACCACTAGTCTTGTCCTGGCCCTATCCTTCTATTCCTACTCTCTATAGTAAAAGAGAGGTTGAGCAACCGAGGAACAAGCAGTTCTCGTAGAAACACATTGAAATAAATTATTTGATGTACAACTATGACAAAACAATGCCTAAGACCGAGAGCAGTTCTGCTCGACGACCCACTATAGATTTTATGTTTCGTCTTAAACAAATAAAACATGTAAAAACGACCCTTATCCTCATTAAAATGACTCTTTGGCCGACTTCCTTGTGATTATATGTGTACATGTATGCGCATGTGTGTGTACATTTATGTATGTGTATGTGGGGAGGTACCTATAATGTGATAGAAATGAATGCATATATTGTCCCATGAACTGGCTTCAGTTATGATTTATCACCTCTGTAGCGATCAAGCCATTCCGTCAGTAACGATGGTAAAGGAATACAAGCCACTAAAACATTAGCGATGAAGGAAACTCATAGGACTTGAGGACAAAAGACCTTTACCAAATTTTAAATTGAAACAATCTAAATTGTATATTATCTTTGTCGTGAATTGAACCCAGGTTATCTGATAGCTATGGTAAAAGTGTTTCCACTTGATCAAAAAAGCCATGAAAATGAATGAAGTTACAAAATGGGAGGTGGGAAAATTGTATACACAAAAAAAAATCTCCACTCTAAGCTTTGTTATTAATGGGAGAAAAAACACTCTATTTAAAAATACAGATACACGTTGTGAAACGCAGTTTCTTTTATTTTGCATAATTCAAACGATACAAAGAAACCGATAAGTATTTTCACAAAGACCACGAGGGATAAGAAATTTATGATATTTTTAGACATCTTCACGTGTTTAAGCACTCTTGGAATACCTGAATGAACAGACAGCATCAAATAAATGTTTCTTCAAATACTAAAACAATAAAAGAAATACGTCCCTTCGTTTATTTTGAACGAAAAGAAAATTAAATTCTTCTAAGGTTGCCTGTTTCGTAACTTTGTAAAAAATATAAATTTCGTTTCGTTGTTTGTTTCAAAATGAAATAAATTCAAAAATTCACTGAATTGTTACGAAGAAAACTTTAATATTTCAAATTAAATGTGTTATACAATACAACCAAAAAAAACTTCAAAATTAAGATCAATTATTCATCACTTTTACGACGTTCACTGTCAATTATGTATATAGTGAAGTAAATTATGTTTAAATATAAATAAAGCAGATTTGATTTTGTGATATTTTCACATCTTTACTAATTGTTCTGGTTTCGCTCATCGTTAAATTAGTTGAAAATGCTCACTACGAGTGAAATATCAATATACAATGGAAATATTCCTGGCTGATCACATTACTAACATATCGATACGGCCGGTATATAGGGTGTCGGAGTCACAGGTCAAATTGCGAAAAAGAAACTGAAATAAATTTATTTTTAAATCGATTTCGGATATAGATATATGCGATGTTTTTTAATCTAGGCAAGCCCCACCTATTATCATATCCTGAAAACGTAACAGAATACAGTTTGGTTATTCAACCCTCTTTTTACCATGTCCTCTCATAATGTGAAACATATAGTATCTTAAATTAAACAAATACTCATTTGTACTAATTCCACTTTTTTAAAAATAAGATTAGGACCAATTTCACTCATGACGGACATTATCACTTGAGGTTTTTTCATTATTTTTTTTATTCTTTATTATTTGGTACAGTGGTTAACATCGTTGGCTTCCACCTTACGGTTTCGAATCCCAGTACGAACAGAATTTTTTCAATCGATTTATCGATTTTTGTTCGAAGGCATGGATGTTTGTGATGTCTCAAAATTCCCCCCATCAATCCAATTCTAAAATAATGGGGTGTAACAAAAGTGTTTAGCCAACCAGTAGTTCTGTCCGAGCCTTATTTTTTCTAACTCTACTCTCTTCAAATAAAAGAAAGGTTGAGCAACTGAGAAACAGTGCAGTTCTCCTAGAAAAGCTTTTGTTGAGATACTTCCATTAGGAAGCCATATGTCCAACATTGAGAGCGGGCATGAATGAATCTATAATGTATATATATATATATATTAGGTGTGTAGTTTCTACTACAGTATTCATAAAGTAGGCAAATCGTTTACAGATGTGTAGTTATATCTAGAAACTTTATAAGCACGTAGTCTGTTTATTGGAAGATATAAACTTACTGACGAAGTTTCATTATGGTACCATCTTTAATATTTTACGGTAAAAGCGTTGATTTTTCTTCAAAGGTAATAATAACTCTGCTTTGAACAAGTTTACTGGGTTAGCTCGATCCGTAAACTCACCAACTAGCGTACTTAATATAAATCTAGGTTTATAATATTAACTACGGTTTTTGATGTTTTGCTCTAACCTGCGACGATATAAATTTAAATCTCTAAATAAATTTCATGTTTTGAAACCTCTTTTTAAAGTTTTTTGTGTGAAGTGGTAACTTTACTATTTATGTAAGAATGTAAATGAAATATGTTAAGAGCATTCATTGTGTGATTCTGTTGTCCATTAGTGATCTTTGATTTTCATTTACAGTAAAATAATTAATGTAAAGTTAAGTTTGATAATTTTATTTCTCCACTTGTTGTGTTACAAATGCTTTGTTTTTCTAAAAATCATCATCAGACAGAAAATCGCAAGAATTAAATTATATTATGTACGGTAAATCCAAATGGAAACCAATTCCACAATGGTGATCATATTTACTAATGTTTGTATTTAGAGAAAATTTCTTCTATAGATTCGGCAGTAACCTTATGGAAATTCATTTTTAATATCAAATTATGATGCGTCTTAGAGAACTTCTCATTTTGTAATGCAAAAAGTGGAACAACATAGTTATCAAATATTTTACATTGAAATCATAATCAGTTGAAAATTTTCGCCATAAGCGAAACTTGGCCAGATCATATTAAATCAAAGTGGAATTAGTACAAAAGAGTGTTTTATTTTTTAAACTTTCACAAAGTTACCGACGAGTCCATCGAAGATGTAAAATAATTCATTTTCGAAAGTAAAAACTGTCTTATACCAAGTCGAAGATGGTAGATAAATAAAACAACCGCATATAAACTTATTTCTTTACTGAAAATTTATTTCCATAGAATCATTACTTAGAAACTAGCCAAACAATTTAAAACTATCCGCAAACCCAAAAGTAGTTAAATTACTGAGTGAGACTTGGAAAACTTACTTAAAAACAGAGATTGGTAAGAAAATAAATCAATTATCTAGTCTTCGTTGTTAAAAGAAAGTTGAAAATTTTATTCTTTAGTTTTTCAGAGGATAAAAATAAAAATGTCACTTGCAGACTTGGTAATTCAGGTGTTTTTTTAATATTATGCAGACACAAAACGAAATACGAAAAGCCTGCTGTATTTTTTACAAATGTTTGAAATTGTGAAAGCGATGATTTATTCCACAAATTGGATATGTGATACACGACATAAATATTTATCAAACAATTGTAGGCATTATAATGTTATATATGCTCCTCAACTTAGTCGCGGGGTTACGGATTCAAATCCCGGAATGGAAAAATCATATATAGACTTTAATCAATGGATATATGAAATTAAACAGAAAATTTTTAATCACACTCTTTCCGAATATTTTTTTTCCTTACGCTAGCCTTGTTTGATTGACCTCACCGAAGTAAGAGAACGAATCACATTTAGAGCTTTTCAATTGTGTATTTTTTTTAAGAGACTTGCTTTTTTAAAAAATATGCTAAGTTTCTATTTCACTAAAACGCTAGATAAATGCAGTTTCACTTAAAATAAACTTTGCTTTACTATATAGATACACAACAAGTAGTTTGTTTTTTAAACAATGACGTATAAACGAGATTTTCCTACATGACTTAGGCTTGAAATAAATAACAACAGCAAAAGTGATATATTTAAATAAAGTCTTACTTAATTGATTGTATTGATTGTGAAGCTTCTGTTATTCATATCACATAACTAAATTTACTGTTAAGTATACGAGAGTAAACAAAAATTTAAGGATAAACATATAAAAGCATCTGGATTGTGTATGATTATTTTGTTTGAAAGCGTATTCAAATTTCAATGCAGCGAAACAATTTTTCATAGAAGCTGTATTTTTGTTGAAACGTTTTAGTTTTTCACAAAGCGCTTGCTAGTCTGCAGGAGACATCCAATATTATAATCGCAGAGAAAGAGTTGTATCCCTTGATAATAAAACGCAATAATGTGATGCATTTGCGACATCGTATAAAAACACACAGCACTTAACAAACGACCGTGCAGAGTTTTGTTTTTAAACAATTTTGAATGGAAGAGTTTTCTCTATTCGACTTGAAATACATATCAACAAAGACAACGTTTTGAAGCATTTTCTCTGAAAGGTTCTATTTTGAAAATTATTTCAGTATTTTTCAAAAAATATCCACTGTGAAAATTGTTCGTCGAAACAATGAAGTCATTTTTTTATAGCAACAAAACGATACCTAGTCTATTTGTTATAGCCGAGTAAATATGTTTTTTTTTTTAAATTTTAACAGTATGCCATGAAAGTGGACCAAAAAGGTAGACAGAGAAGAGAAATAGACAAAAGTATTTCTAACTAAACTGAATTGGAAAGCTGAAAAGCTCCCGCAATAAACGTTTCATATGCTCGTCAAAAAGAAATGTTGAAATAGAGAAAAAACAAATCTGTCACGAAGTTGACTGGAAATTATTTTGGGTTACTTTTGATAATAACATTGTGAATTATTAATTTTTTAATTATGCTACGAAGATAAAAGTTAATGATTATTTTCATTTGAATTGGGAGCATTCTTAGATACTTTAAATTTAAAAACGTTTTTTAATTCGGGAAATTATAAGTAAATGTTATTAAGTTCTCTGGTTTGCATTGCTCATTGTTATTAATCGCATTAATGTTTTTTTTATTTATGGTAAAAATAAAAAAAAATGTATAAAATTATCTATGACGACAAAACAATTTTTTCAACATTGATAAATTTTGTTAAAAATATGCAATTAAAACCGTATTTCTGTCAATTAAATAAATATGCTTTCAGGGCATGTTTGATTTCAGAATATCGTTAATTACGTTATTACAGTTACCTTGAACCACACAGAGTTGTGGCAAGTCAATCAAAGCCAAAAATATATATTTTGAAAGTATGTCAAGAAGACAATAGCCGTATGTAAACATAGACACTTTCATGTGCGATTAGATGACTGCATTTGCATTAAGAGAAAAAAGTGTGTAAGCGACTTAGAAATAATTTTTTTTCGTTTTAAAGAACAAACATTACCCAATGTGCTTTAAGACGAAAGACACTTTTCGTTTGCACAGATTTTTTCTAGCTCTAAAAAATACACCTAACAAACAAAAGTGAAAACACTTTTGTGTAAGGTTAGCTTATCTCTTTTATGTGTTTTACTATATAAAAAAATACACTTTTGAGATAAAGTGGTGATAAATCATATTTTTATGTACGAAGCAAATTATACTGGATTATATTCCATCCCTGTTAACTCTGAATTATTAAAGTTTTTGCGTGACTCTGAAAAGGTTGTGACTTTTTTATCACATTGACAGCTTAAGGGATTTTCTTTTCCCCTTTAATCTTATTTTTTACTATGACGAATAAAAGTGGTAGGACGTGTTCGTAAAACAATATTCTACCAAGTAATCTATTGACTCTTAATAATCTTTAACTCCGTCATTGGATTCTATGAATTACACAAATGTTTCTAAATATGTCACTTAACAATCCGTCTTAATTATAAGTGTTGCTGTAGACCATTGCACTCAGTAAAATATTTAGTATTTGTTATACAAATTATCAACCGATAGTGTAAATTTCCTAGCTATTGGACGAGAAATTACTTAATCATGAAAATAGTATCAATTAGATCTCTGTCATAACTTTTTAAAATTCGTGAAACACTAATACAAAAATCCCCATATCGCATTAATGTTTTACCAAATTAAGATGAACGACCAACAAAAAAAGTTTGACGATGAGGATTCGGAAAAAGTTGGTGAAGTAAATAAAAGAATTTCAATTATTATTATGTCTGGAAACAAAACTTAACTTGTTTCGAGGAGTAGTTTTTGTACACGAAATAAAAATTGTTACAAATGGCGGAAACCGAAAAAGTTCTTGGATTGTTAACATAGTTCTGAGAAAGCTTTTTAAGTTGGTTCCGTATAACTGTAATTGACTAATTTACTACTTAGTCGGAATTTTAAAAGCATTTTCAGTCCCAATGTTAAATAATAAGCAAATATTGTTGACTTTTAAAATGAAACTGAAATAAAACGATGCTTTTTTCATCAAAAGGTTTTTTTTTATCAACTACTTAATTAGAAATTACAGCTCAAAGGTTTTATTTTGAATATGAAAATATAGTAATGTTAATTATAAATATCGCAGATATTTTTAATCTTCATTTCTTTTTTCATGATCGTTGCATAAGCTTAACCCTCCAGAGACGAGAGCTTTTTTTTCGATAACTTTTATTCCTAACAAAAATTTAAAAAAAAACGCAAAATCGTTGTATAAAAACCCCGCATGACTATATGGTCATGATCATCCTTTTATTACCGTGTTATATTGTGTACGGGTAGTAGTGAGGACGAGCGTGACCGTACGGGTACGCAAACATTCGGGGTTGAAATATAGCTAAACGTAAAATTTAAAAAAATATTTACAATTTGAACTTTTTAGATCAACATAATTTCAATACAAATATTTTAGCAAAAGAACTTTAAATAATTTGATGTTTTGATAAAAAAAATAATGAACAGTTTCAAAAATTTCATTAAAAAAACGGAAATTCAAAAAATCGCATGTGCTTTTTTTTGGTGGCTGTTTCTGTCCCCACGGCTGATGACAAACTGAAGTCTGTACCCTTCTTAACCAAATATGAGTAAAAGCAACGATATTCAGGTAGAAAAAGGAGGAATAGTGAGATCAATAGACAACGGTGTTTACTGTGACCACATGGTCACGCTCGTCCTTAGAGGGTTAATGTAATAATTCAACGATTCAAAGTAGGTCATATTAACAGCTATGTAGACATTATCAACATGTTTTTTTAAATTCAATCAAGTGATTAAAACAATATTGGGAGTAGGGATTTTTTTCATTTCCTAATACTACATTTGATATACCGTTAATTTAAAAAAAAAATCAGTTATTTAGCTTCTTCAAAAAATGCATAAATTGATTTTTTAAAGTTTACTACTGAGTAATAGTCCTTAAAAATGTATAAATCAATTATTATTAAGCTAGATGTTTTCAAAGTATTGTTTTTAGTATTTCAAGTGATCATTAACTTCATTAAATGTCTTTGAATAATTATTAATTTATAAATCTTTTCAATAAATCATTTCAAATAAACTTTAATACCCTTGTTTCACCAGTTTGTTGCTATAGGTATAATATAAACGTGCCAAAATCAATCAACATCAAATCTGATTCAATTTTTACTTTTCTTTTCGCAAAATCGCAAGTCTCAAAGTACAATACGGCTTCACAATCTTCTTACAGAGTGTATTCTGTAGCGTAACAACGTTAGTCGTGTTCAACGTTTTGCCAGAGATGTCCCGAGAAGAAATTCCTCAATATGTGTGGGTTACGTCCTTTTCCCTTTCCACAGTCGGTCGATATGTTTGTACAAAGATATTACCAAATCCATTTGAAATATTAAAGGTAAGTAAAATTTATTAAATCAAAACGGGAATTTCACTAATTATAAAACATTTCGCTTGTGATGAATTCGAAGATGAATTTGCAATGAAAATAAAATATTTACTTAAAAATCTGTTCTTGGAATTCAAAGATAGGTTGACATAAATCAAATAAAATATAAACCCAGAATAAGTCTCAAAGAATGTGATTAAATGGAATAATATTCTAAATTTTGTGACTTTCAAAATACGTTTGATGTACATTTTATATTAAGGACCTTAAAAATGAATCTTTGTGTATTTCCAATAACGGATTTGTACAAATTACTTATTTATATTTTGACGTTGTGAATTACAAAGCGAATTTGTTATTTATCTACTCAAGTTTCAGTTCTTCTCGACAAATATTTGAGTCTTTTATTTATTTACTCGTGACAATAGTTCTGAAACTATGCTTATTTATAGTAACGACATCGTAGATCAACTGAATATTTTACACAAATAATGAATCTTTTTTGCTTATATCTGCTTTTGTGATTATTTTTACAATATTTATTAAAGGGTCGGTTTTGTACTGATTATTTAAGTTAATCACTTCAACAAAAACGTAAAAAACTCGTAACATATTAAATATGAAACTATAATTTATGCTTTTGTTATTGCAATTGTTTTGATAAAACGCAAGGCATCTTTCTATTGAATGTATTAATGTGGAATGTTTTGATTCTAATAATATTTTATTATAAATAACACTCGTCTCATTTTTACACGGTTTTGAAATAACACTGTCCTCTCAAGTGAACAAATACTATATTTTTATATAATTTAAGATTTCGACTGAAAGTGCTTGGTGGAATTTCAATATTAAACAAAATAAATATACATAATTTATTCTCAAAATTACTCATCATAAAAATCTATAAGCATTACCATGAGTTAATCTATTTCACCAGAAATGGCTTTAAACTTAGTGATACATTTATTTATTATATAAACACGATACATTTTTTTTACTAAACGTTGGTTCAAGTTCATCCGTGCACTTGAACGCCTGAAGATGCCGAAAGGTGAAACCCTGGTCGTTAATGACAAAACCTGTGTAAATGCGCATAATTTGAACAATTCGATTGTAACTATGTTTTTTA
Source organism: Himalopsyche anomala (assembly GCA_031772345.1). Classification (NCBI taxonomy): domain Eukaryota; kingdom Metazoa; phylum Arthropoda; class Insecta; order Trichoptera; family Rhyacophilidae; genus Himalopsyche; species Himalopsyche anomala. The sequence goes on along the minus strand of CM062837.1, from coordinate 7,867,064 downwards.
TTAAATTCAATTAATAATTAACTAAATAATTTTTAACGAACATATTTAATGTAACAATCACATTTCTTTTTATAAAATAGTATGGCCTATGAACTTGTCAATTATCGACATTAAAATGTTTGATTTTATTAATCATATACAATAACAGTTCTTATTTATTCTTTCTACTAAATACTGAGATATTTTAACTAATTTTAATTGAATAGCATGCCTTTCAATATAACGACTAGAGCACGTATAGATTTTCTTAAAACGTCCTTCTTGTAACATGTTAGACTCTTTAACAAGACATCATGCCATAATAAGATTTAGTTTTAGAAAATTCACCGAAAGCTGACCGCAAAGTTCGAAAAAAATGTTTAATTCTGATCAGGAGTAGTAATATAAAAATAAATGTCTTTGTAATTGAACGTGGGTGAATTAATCTTCTAAATTCGAGTGAGTAGAGTTTCTGCCTAAGGACGTCTACGAAGTTCAAGAATTTCCTGGAATGAATGGGAAGAGGGTAGAGGTCTGAACATTGCTTTGGTGTCCGTTTCTTCAGAATTAAATAGTTTACGTAGCTTGTTGGCAATCCCAACTGTGTTAAATGCCATAGGTGAAATAGTAGTCTAACTATATTAAATATATTAAAATCTCTTCGTTGTGTTCACGCTTAGAAACTTTATATATTATAATACAATGTCAATAAAACTAAAACAATGTTTTGTAATAAATTAATAAATAAGCAAAGAATGAACCGTAAACTTAAAACATTGAGCCTATTCGCATTGCGGACGTGAACACGTTTTACTGACGAAACTTAGTTAAAATAAGGCCCTTTATTCAAAGATATTTTTGTTGTGTTACAAGCATTTTTTGTCATCTCCCACTTTTACGATTTTTGCCGATAAATGATTTAATTTTGGAATTTAATTTTTGTATTCATTCTCCCAATACTACGACCTTTATACCACACACGGGACAAACTGTAGTACATACTTTTAAAAATAATATGCGAATAAGAAAGAATGAGCCATTAATGAAACAATTATTGTGCTCATAAATAATGATAAACTGTTTCTCATAATAAAATAATATGATCTCAAAGAAGAGAGCATATTATTTCAAGAACGTAGAGTAGTTGATAAAAACACTTAATGAAATACATTTTTTTTCAATTAGAAAAGAAAAATAAGAGTTTCCCATGATAACATCGATAAATATTTTTTTTCAAATATTGTAAAGCTTTTCTAGGCATATCTACATCCATTAAAAAGTATATGGACATTTAGTTAAGCTAATCTCAAGAGGTGTTTTTTTATTCTCACGGGAACTGCTTGTTAATCAGTTGCTTAACCTCTCTTCCTTTCTCGAAGGGAGTGAGGATTGATGAATAGAATTAAGACAGAGCTGGTGGTTAGTTAATCACTCTCGCTATGTCCCGTTTTAATGATTTTTTTAGATATAAGTGAATTTCAGACATTGTAGATACCCATGCCTTCAAACAGAATTTCATGAATTGATTGAAAAATAAATATATAACAATTTTGTCAGCATACTTTTAATTTTTTTTTTAAACCATGTCCGCTCCCAATGTGGAGAATATGGACTCCTAATGGAGTTTATCTCAACAGAAGTGTTTCTACGAGAACTGTTTGTTACTCAGTTGCTCAACCTCTCTTTTTCCAAAGAGAGTAGGGATAGGAGGATAGGGCTAGGACAGGATTAGTAGTAAGCTAATCGCTCTCGATACGCCCCGTTCATAGGATAGGATGAGTGAGAGGGGGAATAATACTTTTAATATTTTAATATATTGTTCTTCTTTCATACATTAAATATTCGTATGGGGGGTATATATTTTCAAACAAAAGTTCGAAAATCGACAACTAACTGCTAACTGTCTGATTGTAAATTTTTTTAAACAAACTTTGTGAGGTATTTTTATTGAAAATGCAGTAAAATATAGTTTTATATGTATATCACATTTGACGTGCAATTTTTTCATTTATTTCTTAAAGGAAACGTAATATTTGTAGAAAAATTGGATATATTTCTGTAATGATTTCACAATTTTCTTTTCTGAATAATATTGATGACAAAGCTTTGCTTTTTGCGAGTATTTGGAAATGTTTGCAATAAGAAAAATCGGTATTGATTGTGATATTAGTACACAAATAATGTTTTATTTTCATAAAAATATATTTTTAAATATCATGTAGTAACAAGTTATGTTTTTGCTTTCATAACTTATATGTATGTACTTATTGTATAAGTAAAGCCTAACTAAAAATATTGTTTTTAGAAAAATGAAAGAAATTCATAAAAACAAATAATTGTCTTGAAAAAAGTATTTGTTTAGTCAAGAAACGTTTTACTAAAAAATAAAATAAAACGGAATAACATAAAATACCCAAACACATCGAGGAATACCGCTTAATTTGAAAGCAAGATAAATAACGAAACAAAATAAATATTGTAGTGAAAAAGTGAACAAATAAAATTAAGCGAGAACAGAAAGCTTAAGCATTATTCTGGTATAAATTTAATATAATATACAATATATATGTGGAGCTATTTTTCTTCCCGCATATTAATGACTATTTTTCTTATAAATATTATTCCTACACACATCTTGTATCATTGCTTCAAATTACCAATGGATTTATTCAAAAATATATTGAAAAGATATGTACACGATAAATTAAAATCAAATGTAATGTAGCGCAGTTTATAAATATGATGTATTTAAAGCAAGAACTGACAGTTATGCTTTGAAAGTAAATATTTTTTCACCTCTTGAGATCAGTTGCAAAAAGCGCTATGCTTGCAGAAATAATGTAAAAGCCTCTTGTATTTTTCACAATTGCATACTTCTTAAAATTTATTGTGTCACAAGCATGTGCCTAACAGTTGGAGATGATAGCCACTTGAGAATATCTCCCGGTGTTATAAATTACGTGAGCTTTGTGTCAACAGCTTGGGAATGTTTGTAACAAGCAATACTAACTTTGTTTTATTAAATAATAGCTACTTGTGCTGGTAAACTTCTTAAATTTATAATAAGATAATTAATACTATTTGAAAGTACTAGTGTTTTTCGCAATCTTTAAAAACATTTGGATATAGATTGATTATTTGGAGTCTGTATGAAATTTTATCCAAGTTTACATTTGAGACAAGCGCCTTAATAATATCACAATGGATGATAAATTTTGTTTGAATACTTTAAAATTTCCAGCACTTGCTAAAGAGTTTTATGTTTAAAAAACTATTGTACTTAAAAATTGATGTGTTTAATTAACCTAACTCGTTTAACGATCAACATTTGATAAATTCTAAAGTCCTAAAGATGAAGTTTATTATTGCTTAGAGCAGCGTTTTAAAGTGTAGACCGTCGTTGCACAACCCACAAAACCACACAAAATAAATACTAAATTACCCAAAAGTGTTTTTGCGAATGTGTAAATGTTTAAAAGACAGTGAGAAGTTTATTGTAATTTATTTCGATGTTGATAACAAAGAGATATGACATCTTCGATGTTTCTCATTGTCAGCCTTTTAGGTATATTCTATTCCAAAAATATTACTTTGATTGCAAGCATTTTTGTGTGAGTTTTCCTCTTCACATGTTGAAATATTTGTTTTTATTGAGATCCCTTGCTTATACGTTCGAAGATGATGTCACCGTTTGTTTTTATTAATTTAACATATAGATACAAAATATAAATAACAATAAGAGTAAAGATACAGTAAAATTGTTATTCTCGCAAGTAAATAAATTCCATTTAATATATATCACATGCTTGTCATGTACAATATATAATGGCTTACATTATGTTAGGTATGTAGTTATTAAATTTTTATTTTTTTATACTCGTCGATTAAAACAGTTGTAACAAAATTACGGTACTAAGATTTGAGCCCGTGAGCACCGCAATCAAACGACATTACCTTTCGATAGACCTGATGAATATTTACGTCGATATTAACACAAATGAAAAAACTAAGTCAATACTTTTAAAGTATCCTAATAAAGATTCTTTTCGTAAATTTAGTACTTTCCAAATCTTTTCTATTTTCGAATAAATTAGATTTAATTTGATAACTTTCTTGCTTACAATTATAGATATACTATTATTAAAATGTATTTTTAAAGTAGGTCGCCTAAAGGTTGAATTCTATTATTATTAAATTTGCTGTCGATAGTTTGAAAGTTGAAAGCAATTTCAAATTCAAATGACTTCCGACTAAAAGTTTGAACACACAATACGAATTATATATTTGTCAATACTTGGTGGTTTGTTTGATAAAAAATATGAGTAATATGGTTATTATGTTCAAGTTTTCTGAGAAATGATCTGTATAGAAGAAGCTTTCATTGAATAATTACTTATGATTACTTATAGAATCGTGTATTTCGAAAACGTTATGAGTCACACTTTTACAATTGTTTAGGAGAGTGAAAAATATATGTAAAGTTTATAATGATTTTTTAAATGTTTTATATATTATATGGTAGGATGAAAAATGAAAAACAGATTATTTTAGAATATAATTTTTTTATGAAATCCACTTTTTCGAATGAGAATTTGTTACGTTATCGATAGACAGTGGAACCCCCAATTACCCTACCCTGAATTACGCGCTGGCTTGAAATATTTGCCGCAAAACCCCCAATTGCACGGTCGCATTCCATTGTCATTACTACGAGACGGTCGTCTGTGCAGCGCATACAGTCAAATGTTGGCTAGCGTCTGTGTATTCAACACGTGCCAGGCTGTACACGTATAGCGGGCGACTGTGGCTTTAAACTCCATGATACATTTATTTCTTATATAAACACGAAACATTCATTTACTAAGCGTCAGTTCAAGTTCATCCGTGCACTTGAACGCCTGAAGATGCCGAAAGGTGAAACCCGGGTAGTTAGTGAAAAAATCTGTGTGAATGTACATAATCTGAACGAATCAAATTTAATATTGAAATTCCAAGCACCTCCAGTCGAAATCTTAAATTATAATAATATTATATAAAATATCTTCGGCGAAGACAAAAAAGCGATAGTTGCCTACTTAAATACCATTTCTGATAAAAAATATGAACGAATAATTGTTGGTATTAAACATTTATCTTTAAAACAATAGATTTGAGAGTAGAGGTATAAAGTGACACCTATAATTAAGAAAAAATATTATTTGGATTACTAAAAAATATTCGTGTAATTGATAAATTCTACCTAAGGCTTTCAAAACATTCCAGTTGAGTTAAGCATTATTTATTATTATATTTCAATTCATTGTAGACCACTACACTCACCACTAGGTAAATAATTTCAGGTCCTATTGCTAAGTGGTTAACATTCATAGGCGTTAGGCCTATTCGATTGCGGCAGGCATGAGAATGAACCGCTGAACAAACATTTTTTCAATCAATATATGAATTTTCACTCAAAAGAATAGATGTGTCTGATGGTGACATTCTTTTTAACTCATCCGCTTCTAAATAACAAAACTTGGCAAGAATAATGAGTTTACTACGTGTCCTTTTCTACCCCTATCATTTGATATAAAGTTAAGCGATTGAATTGTAAAACTAAAAAAATGAAAAACATATTGAGTCTAAAAATAAATAATTAATGATTTAATATTTAAATAAAATAAATTTATAGTTAATTAACGCAAATATTTAGAAACGTTATGTTTCACTATTTCCCACGTGAGAGATGAAGAGCATTTTAAAACAAAATATGCTGGTCGTTTCACTACCGAGAAAGCCGTAAAAAAAACACGTAACTAATTTAACAAAATTATAAATTAAATTGAATGTGATTTTTTGCATACTAAATAGCTACCTGATTTTAGTTTGTCCCACAAAAAAGAAAAATTCAGAGAAACCTTGTACAACGAACCAATTTTTCTGCTTCATTATAGAATTTCAGTTCAAACAATGTGAATACTTGAGCGTATTAATTGACCTTTTTCGGAAAAATAGCTTCCGACGTAGCTCATAAAGGGTCTACGCTGAAATGCGTAGATAGTGACAAAGGATGGCAAACCAGTTGTTACAGGTTTGCTTAAACTCTATTACAGTAAGATTTGGTTTTGTGATAACGTTTTTGCTACAAAAGAAGTTTATTTTTAGAGACATAATGAAAGTAAATGATTTTGGTATCTATATTTTCATATGAATATTTCCCATTGACAGATAGTGGTTTCGTCAAGTTGAAGAGTCACTAGCACATGCGGAATAAACAGTTTTTGCTTCGAAGTTGCTAATTTTTATTTTAAATACAATATCAAAATACAATAAATACTACTCAATTTACCAATGTCCCTACCCAATTAACATTTATATCATATAAACGAAGATTACAATGTTGCTTTAATTGACATGTTGCAGTTTTATTTGGGACAGAGGTCATCAACTTAATCCATGGTGAGCGATGGGTTATTTTGCTTTTTTTGTGGATTTTTTTGTTTTCGTCGACAATATCTCTCAAACATGATTCAAGGCTGAGTTACGTCGAAAACGATTTGCTACGCTAGCGCTGACGCCTAAGGACAAAGTCTGGAGAAGGACGAACATAGACAAATTCCCGCTTATATAAATAAAATTAGAAAATGATAAAAGATTTATTGATACTTTTCCCCTGCTACTTCCTATCTTTAAGAATCAGGCTTCAATGCAGCTCACACACAGTGAAGGCTTTTGTTTAATCTTTACGAAAATTGAACTAGACATCAAATATTTAGTCTCATAGCATTGTCGTTAATCACTGAATGTAATTTTAAAAAATATATCAACGAAAATCTTTAATATGCTTACATTAGATTATACATTATATCATTTTCTTCGGTATAATAAAAATATATAATGGATTTAAAGTTTTTTTCAAAATTGGATGTATTTAAAATTCTTTCAACCTTACACTGGAATAAATTACTGCGAAATTGGTGAGCGGTAAAGAAATTTAACCTTAAAAAATTTACCCAAGTGGGTGGTAGATATACAAATGTTAATGACCCATGATTTAAAATATTGTTTTTTTATTTACCATTTAATCCTATTATTCTTAAGAGTCAAATTCATTTCGCCATCGTTCTCTTGCTTTTTTCTTCTAGCTTCACTGTAAAATGGATTTAAGCACAGTTATAGACTATAAAATACTTGCAGTGGATGAATTCTGCTATAAAAAATACGTTTTTGTTACCACGTTAAAATACATGGCTATATTTAAATCTGATTTTTAAATGCCTTATAGATACATAATCAAATTAAAAAAAAAAACATAAATCTTTATACAGATTGACTGCGTAATTGCGTTTCTACCAAACCCAAACGAAAAGTACATACAATGACAAATTGGCCTCTCGTGGACGGTTAATCTTTTTTATTCATTACAGGAATTTATGTGAATCTGATTTTTTAAAGCTTTTGTCTTCTTTCGTATACGTTAGCTTACTATAAAAATAGTAATCTAGTATTTCAAGTTATTTTAAATGTATTAAAAAAATAAAACACTCATTTGTACTAATTCCACTTTTATTTAATACTATTAGAACCAGATTCGCTTATGACGAGCATTATCAACTGGTAAGAGATTATTTACAATATTACAGTGATATTTATATAAAATAAAATAAAATTATTGGCGTGAAACAAACAATTAGTAATTTACAGATATAGATACCAAATATGAACCAGTGGCAGTAAATTAAAGTAAAATATTTATTACCTCTCAAAAATAATTTGATTTTTCATCAAGGAACAATTAAGTTAAAGTGGCGACTAACGATAAAGTCGAATTGAATTATAATCTGAGAAAATTTTACAAAAAAAATATAGTGTAACATTTCAAAATTAATAACTTAAGAACGATTAAACAAACTACTTCCGGGTAACATTAATCAGTGTTTTGTTCTTTAAATATGATGCTTTTCCACTGATTATTAAGAGTGATCACTTTTATATAATGTTTCAAAAAACTATGCTTACGAAAGTACTAAAAGATTTATTAGAAAACTAGCTGACATATTATATTATGCTAGTCAAGCAAAAGTGCTTAACATGATAAATACGATAATTATTTAAAATGATGTAGCGCTAAAGTTTAACAAGAAAGCTACGCCAACTTTAGACTTGTAACAATTTAAAAGTGCTAGTATTATGCAATCCAATATAAATTGAAATAGTATGAATTCATAAGCCCGTTAGAATAAAACTTTGAAAGGTTTGTTGTAACTTTCTAATAAAATAATTGCTGTTGAAGTACTTCACATCTAGACTATATGCGCCAATTTGCAAAGAGGAAGAATAAGAAACAAACATCACGCTTTTTCATGGTTTTCTTATAAACTCAAAGATCGCTTAAAAGCATCAGCTTTCTGAGGGCATTTAAAATTATTTATATAATATATAAATAAACTGTTTTCTTAGAACGAAAGCATTATTTATATTGTATCTTTAAAAGCTCAAATCATTAAATTATCATAAATCCGTACTTAGATTATTTCCTAAAGCTGTCATTAGAAATGTATAGACTATACAGGCTAAAGGCAAAGAACCAAAAGTGAATAAATCTACTACAGAAGGCTCTTGGAAGCTTTCAATGCTACATGAAAGTCATTATTAATTTATTAGATGCGGTATTCATGCTGCAGAAAAGTTTGCGTAAATCGTATTGCTTTAAACATGCTATTGAACTTTAACAAAATGTGATTGAAAGAAGAAAAAACAAGTTTTTGAAAAACTAAAAAGGATATAAGAAAAACTAGATGTTATTTATGTTTGTGATTTTCCATAGTGCTATAAGTTCTATAAATATAACTGGTTGTTTGACAGTTTTGATTAAATAAAACATTTAAAATCTTTTTTAAACTTCTAAATACCAATATAGGTTCAATATAAACGTTAATATTTATCATTTTTGATAGAGTTTTAAGAAGCTTTCATTGAATTCTTAATGAAGCCGTTAAAATCGATATGGGTAACTTTGGCCATCGGTCTAACATTGGTCCACTACAAGAAAAAAGGTTTCAAAATGTCTTTATTATGTAATGGTCATATCATTGCCACCTGTATATTTATTATCTAAGTAATGGTATTGTGTAGACGGCTGCTTTAGACTATATAATCAAAGTGATGTAACGTTTTCTTCATATATATATATATTTTTTAAGCATACAATGAAATACGTTGATAGTCATAACCAAAGGATACAGAACTTCTTCCAGAAATTCTTTGCTGGTCCTTATTGATATACTTCAGTTAGACCTGCACATTCAAGTTGGAGGCGCAAGGCGCAACATCAATACTGCATAACGGTGTCAAGTCTCAAGGGGAGGAATTTATTTACTGCATCTTTTTTGACAAGACCCTTCCGTTCCTAAAACTTGGCGCGTAGTATGGCAATAGACGCTGATTTGAAAACTTGGCAGAATCGATGGAAAAATTCTTCCAAGAGCAAGCAAACATATAAATTCTTTATGAATACAAAGTCCTAATTTTCAAAACCGGCAATAGTTTCTTTGCTGCTAAGCTCTTCCAGCTCAGCCGCTTAATAAATAGTCCAAAATGTAAATGCGGCAATATGATTAAAAATGCTGATCACATCCTTTCAGACATGGAGAACTAACGAGAAAAAGTCTCCAAGGTGATCCGATAAGTCAGAGCTGTCAGTCGGAAAATTATATGGCATTCAAGAAGTTCACCGCTACCTGATAATTGAATTTAATTCATAAAAACTCTCCGAGTCTTGAAGTATTTTTCCTTGGGACATAACAGGCAACAATTGAACACGAATAACGTTTTTACGCTGCGAAATACACTCTGTAAGAATAGTGTGAAGCCGTGGCGGTGTGTACAACGTTGTGTAGCCTAAAGATCTTAAAAAAAGTGTATATATTTACACATATATATTTTTATACTATCTTCTTGATCCCCGAGAAAATAATGGGTGGGTGGGGGAGGGCACGGAAAGTTTTTACAGTTAAAAGAGGGCCATGGACTAAAAAATATTGAGAAACTATGCTATAGATAAAAAACTTACGCAAAAGTATTAAAGCTTGTTTTTTCAAATGTTCATAGAGCATAAAAAATATCTGTATTTTTACCATTGTATCAAAAAATAAAATTATTTAAAACCATTCAACTAATTTATAAGTCAAAATAGTTATTGTTTTAAAAGTTCGGCAAGCATCAGGAAAAAGTGTATTAATTCAAAAAAAAATGAGTCACGTTCTTTTTAAAATAAATTCATTGGGCCTATTATAAATTTATAGTTTTTAAAACTTCAGATTGGACCAGGTTAACTTATCTGTCAAGCATGATTGTAGTATAAATTATTAAAAAAAAACAGTTTTTAGTTATTATTTAGAAAAATATAATAATCAGAATTGATTTCAATAAATAATTATTGTGAAATGATAATACCAGATAACTAAAATTAAACACTAGTATTTTTTTCGTAATATAAAACTTAAGCAAAATATTTGTATTTTATTTAAATTGTGAACGCAGTTTCATTACAATTCTGACATTGATATCAGAAAGAATTTAGTTTTAGGTAAGGCCTCCAATTCTAGTATCTTGTCCAATTTTGTGATCCTGAAATTCCGGGATTTAGGGTTTGAGAAAGTTGCGCGAGGGTTAAAAAGGGTCGTTTCTTTTTAGAAATTCCGTAAATTCCTGGGTTTTTGAAGTAGACTAAATTTTGGTTGAAAAATTCCTGCGAGAAGTTAAAAACCCAAGATTTCAAAATCATCGAGCAAAAATGTATACACGATTTTATGAGGAATGTTAAATCCCGGGATCACAAAAAGGATCGGGATTGGATGCCCTAATTTGAAGCCTCTCATATCGAACACACGGAGACTGCGTCATTGTTTCCAGATCTCTCAATTGCTCTTATATTAAACTATTTATATTTATTATATTTCAAAATTGTTATATTTATTATCATAAACAATCCTTTCTTTGTAAAATAATATCATGTAAAATAAAACGATAGAAAGCGTAAATTACGATGCTTCAAATACTATAATATCGCTTTGGGAAAGATAATAAATTTTGTGGGACGTAAACGTTCAAATAAATAACGCTATAGTTCTACAAAAAATGATGGGCAATTTGAATAAAGCCGCTTTGTAAATATTCTAAGATGTCTCAGTTATCAAAGAATAAAATTATTTAAATACGTAACAAATGGTGAATTTTGAATCAATTTGAATCATTTCTTATTAACTTTTTTAATATAAACGCTTTTTAATTTTCTTCAAAAGAAAAATACAGCTTTATCGAATTTTGATTAAAGATTAAATTACAAGATTTTTTGTTTTAGGTGTCGACATTTTTTAAATTTTATTTTGACCGTGTCTTATTCCAATATGGAGCATGGAATTAAAAGCTTTTATGCATAAAATATAACGGGCAAATATTGAAAAGATATTATACCAAGAGTCCCCAACCTTATAAGCTCCATTCCCCCCTTTCACCATTACTTAGAACAGTGTTTCTCAACCTTTTTGGGAGTGTGGCCCTTTTTGAGTGTCTTTATTTTTCTGTGGCGATTTGGTATACTTTTTCCCAGAATATCTCCAACACCTTTTTTTAGCTCACCGAGGAATTTTAAATCTCCGATTTGGTATACTTTTTCCCAGAATATCTCCAAGAACACCTTTTTTTTTTTTTAAGCTCACCGACTAATTTGAAATCCTCAATTTACCCGTGGCCCCCCTGAAGTGTGCTGTGGCTCCCCAAAACTAAAATAAATCTCTGTGGCCCCCTTGGAACACGCTGTGGCCCCCTAGGGGGCCACATGGCCCACCGTTGAGAAACCATGACTTAGAATATAATTTCTCCCATCTCTCTTTTTTAAAATGTAGGAATATATGAAGATATAATATCATATTATAAATTATTTGAGATATTCACTGAAGCATATTTCAATGCACAAAAAATTTAGTAGAATTACAGGATATTCAAAAATGACGTTCATTTGCATGTGAAGTGATTTTGTGAAAAATAATTGATGATCATGTTATGTTTTATTTAAAATGATACTTTTAAAGAACTGAAAAAAATAATTTCTACATGCGGCATTAACTTGTGAAAAAGTTCCAACCAAAATAAAAAAAAATGTCGCTTGTGTTGTTCTTGTACTGCCGGTACTGCTGAAGTGGCAGTACAAGACAAAGCGTTTTGCTGCGAGCGCCCTCCCCGCGCTCTACCTTCGCGCGCGCGTGTATATTCCGGTACTGCACAAAATGTACGTGTTTTGTCGCTTTCTGATATTAGTATTGCGGTGTACGATAACTACTGGATGTATCGGTGCGCGGAGCTTAAATACACGCTTAAATAATATTGATATTTTCATGTAACATACATACATTTATTTACATACATAAGAATGTGGATGCATTTTCACGTTTAATTTATTTATGGGTGCAAGTACTTGCATGTCTTTGATGTTTTATAACTCCTTATTTAGCCCTTACTACCTTATACGCAACCCTTAAAACAGGACACCAAGAAAGTAACTAGCAACCAACTTGTCTCTTATAAACGCATTCTTCCTTTACATTTCTCAAAGCTTTCGAAAAGAAAATTCTGTTAAGATTATTTGTTATTAAGGTACACAAAAAAACCAGTAATGATTTAAAGGACATGTTAGTAACTGCTTTTAAATAAATGCTTTGTTCTTTTATCGACTGTCTTGAATGATTGCAAATCCGCTATTTAAATTAATTTATCGATACAATTATCACAACGTTATGAAAAAATTCTAAATATTCAAAATTTAAATTCTTTATGCAAATAAATTCAATTTTAAAAACTGAAACATTAACTGAAAAAACATACGCATTGATAAAAGATCAAATTATATTTGAAAATTTATATGCATATCAAAAAATATGCAGAAATGAAAAAAGTAATAATTTTTCAATGAAATAAACATTGAAAAATACAATGTAATTTCATGAATATGTAATATTTTTATTATTCAACAGTTTATGAAATTTCTGTAAAAAATATAAATATTTTCAATATCATTTTATTCAAAACTATATACTAACTACATCATTGGTAATAGTAACGTTGAATGATTATTTTATTTAGTGTTTGAGTGTTTTTAACAGTTTTCAATTCGGTGACTTAAAAAAGTTGCAAACTGACAGATTTTACAATTATTGATTAAGTGTGAAACCTTTCAGCTCCTTCATATGAAAACGAATTCACACATTTCACAACTCTTCGAAAATGAGACCTTTTTTTTTACTACTTATTACCAATTTTAACTTGCTGCAGTGAATCCCAAAATCCTGAGATTACGGGATAACAAAGTTGTCCAGATTTAGAAGCCCTACAATCGAGCAATCACGGGATATGTAATTATGATGAAAAGTTTCTGTATATTATAAAAATTATAATAATAACCATAATTTTGAAATAGTAAATCATAAAATTTTCGTTTAAGTTTTAATGCGGAACAAACTAAATTATTTTCCAGAGTTAAAATGATTAAAGATACAATACTGAAGCGCCAAAGTTTAAATTAATGCCAGGATATTTGAATACAAGAGACAGAAAACTTGAACAGTTGAGTGTAATATGATCTCAATTTAAGTTCGAGTAGAATTTAATTATTTGAGAAAGAAAAGCAATGAGTTTACTCTTTGATTGGAAATGTTAATAATTTTGTCAATTAGAAAGTTTCCAGTTGTGAAATCAGATTTGTATTGTAGGTTAACAATAGCGATATTTTCAGACATTTTCTGTGGTGTCCTGTCAAATAAAAACGGAATGAAACTTTTATACGCCATTAATAAACCGTTTCATACTATTAATAAATAGATAAAAAGGTTTCAATGGCCTTTAAAGAATCATGTGGCCGAGTTTTCAAGGCCAATGGTTGTTTTTTTCTATTCGGCTCTGGTGTACATTGGTAAGAATAGATTTATTAATTTGTTTTTAAATTTATAAATATGTGTGAAGTTTATATTGTCTCCCACTCGTTCGATCTAAAAAAACAGGTCGTAGAAAGAGCGGTAAGTTAACATTTAGAATTTTTCTTAACCAAATAAGTTCACGAATTCACAGATTTACTGACCTTTGTTTTAGGTCCATCCTCTGAAAAAGTTGCAAACTGACAGATTCTACAATTATTCAGAAGCGTGAGATTTTTATGTGGTACGTTGAATCCAGAAATCCCGGAATTAGTATTAACCTCCCATAACGCTATAAAGACAACTTTAATTAGTGAGAGCGAAAAAAATCCACTGAAATTTTATTAAATAATTACAAAATTTCACAGCATTATCGTGGCTTTTTTTTACTAACAAAATCCTTAAAGCGCGATTTTAATCAAATTTTCAGTATTTTGGTGCCTTGATTCTAAGCCAAAAGAAGTAGGTATATTATGCAATTTAAATTTAATTGAAAAGCACCTCTTTAAGTCCTTTTAATATTCTTTCGTTATATTTATTTTAAACTTGTTTTCGAAGCCCATTCGGTAATTAATTTAAGAAAAAACTTTTTATCACGATTTTTCCATTTATGTGACATTCGTTAAATTAACTATTCGTAACAAAAAATGCTTTCAATCTTGTGTACGTATAAAATATTTTTAGGTCAAATAGTATTAAATTTAAACACATTTTATTTATCGCATATTTTTTCTGTAAAAGTATTTATTCAAGAAAATACTTCTTATACCGAATTCAAAAAGAAGCTCAACCATTTTCTTATTTGATAACTTTTTGACACTTTATCATGTCATAATATGTTAGTATTAATAATTTTGTTTTCTTTTATATAGTATTTGAAGAATGATATTTTATGTTGGTGTAGTATATATCTTATTCATGCTTCAAAAATGTCAAAGATTAATCGATATTACGATTATTATAAAACATTTTTTTATGTTTCAGTAAGCCATGTTCTTACTATTTTAAATTCAATTGATTAAACATTAAAACCAATAACGATTTTGAAACAATTTCATGCCAATTCCTTAAGCCCAGAATTTTTCAGATTTCCCAAAATTACCAGCGTAGGACGTTTTTTTAGGTCTTCCAAGAATTTTGAAGTCCAAAATCACAAGAAATTACGTATTTGCCAAAATAAATCTCAGGAATTTACAAAAAAAATTGGCCTATTAAGTCAAAAGGCCGCACCAGAGTAGCCAAAAAGCCGCAGGTCCTCCACGACTGGTCAAGGGTATTAATATATTAATGAACACTTTTTAACAATAATCATTAAACCTGTTCTCAAAAGAATGGACGCAACATTAAGTACGTGAGTTTGTTTTAAATAAGGAAAAATATTTAAAAATTAAATATAATTATTCGTTATATTATGACAAAGATAATGTGAAAATTCTCTGCAAAGTGAAAAAATATTGTAGCTTATGTTACATTTCATAAAGATAGACTCTAAGATATGCTTTTTTTCTGGAAATACTTTTTAAAAATAAAAGACAGGTTCCTTGAAATTTGAGTGATCTATTCGAAGCAAAAGTCAATAGAATTTTTCGCCTTAGAAATTTATCTCATTTCTTTTTGGTATGACCTTAATATAAAAGATATGCAAAGCCACAATTAAACATTCATCTCAAAATTCAGTTTTGTGTTTATTTGCCAGAATCTAAAGATATTTGTATCATATTTGTTTGCAAAGGAAACGTAGTTGATTGGTTGTAGTTTCGTAATTTTAATTTTGCGGTTTAAATTTTATGACATTTTCAAGATTGTTTATCAACGTTTTGTAATTTAAAAAAAATATTTTGCACTACAGCCAATTCGCCAAATATTTTTAAATAAGAAAGTTATACGAGACTATCTCGATGTGAATTATTCGTAAATCATTCGAGATCAACTCACGGAGAAATGACGTCACAAATATCTATGCCGAAAATATCAAATTTTAAATTTAAAAAAAATCATAAATGTGATATTGACATTACGTAAAGCAGTTATGTAACATTGTTATGATAATAAAATCCTTAATGGTGGATTAAACACATTCGAGACCTCAGACGCAATAAAATGTGGAGGCGCTATTTTTTGGATAACATAAAAACGTCAGAAAATTTCAAGTAAAATAATTAAAATGGGATGTGTTGTATAAGCTATTTTTGAGGCCCTTAAAATTCGAAAACCCCAAGCGCGCGCCTCATTTGCTTATAGAATTATCCGTCACTGATAATCCTGATAGATGTTTTGGCATAAAAACATCGTCAGAACTGTCATATTTCTGACGAAGGCTAATACCAGAATATCTATTAAATACAAAACATGATTTTTGTGGAATATTTCTCGGTAAAACTCTTTTAAAATAAATAATTTAATATGCAACAATACTAAAAATATCTAAAATTACTACAAAGTCAGTACTTAAATGGATTTAAGGTAAAAAAATACAAAAATCTAACCGACAAATCTTTTTACGCAACTCTCTTTAATATGTGTGAAACGGAAATAAAGTTTTCCTCAATGTTGAAAGGAAGCTAAATCTGTTTTCTCGTATATTGTCAGGACGAATATTTACAGTTTCGCTACGATTTCCCTCTCTCTCAAAAGGATTGTAAAGTAAATGGCCAGGGCAGATGACTGAGAGTGTTTATGCATACCCGAAAGGAAGTTGAAATCCCTAAGGTATTTTTCTAGTTCCTATCTAAGCCGGTTGTGGCGTTTTTTTTCGGCGACAAAGCTCGACACGTTTCCAGCGTTGAACACGATGTATCGCTTTTAGTGTTCTTGCACGACGGAATTGTAAAACGGTCTTAGCTGTAGACTCGCCCTGCTTTGCAAACAGACGTTTCAAATTATACACTCGACCGAATTGAGCTTGGAATGTCTGTTTTAATAATTAAATGTCATGCTGGTTTCAAAATTTTTATTTTATTATTATTTTTTGTGATATAGTTAAAAATAAAGTCCTAGAACTGAGGAGAAGTGATTCAAAAAGCGATTTGTCACAAATTTTGGTAAAAATGCCGTTTAATATCAGTTCTGATAGTCAATAATGAAATCTATGTATGAATGGAAATCACAATAAGTGTTCAAAAAAGGTTTTTTCCTATAAAATTTAAATTATAAAGTTGACACAATCAAGCAAACCGTTTTTCTCCAACATTTAATTCATCATTTCCCAAGCTCTTGATTTGTGTGACAAATCACCTTTTGAATGTTTGCTTTTCCGATTATACAAATACCGACTTTTATAAAACGGGTTTTCAAATTGCAATATTTTTCCGGTTTTCGAAATTTTACAAAAAATGTTCATTCAATTAAAATAACGAGAAAATGTTAAAAACATATATTTTTTTATTATTATGTAAACACGAACGTAAAAACTTTACTTGGTGTTCCTTTTAATTTAATATGATTTAAAAAATACAAAACATTCACTCATCTACATCTTTATATAGTAGTTTTGCAAGTAAATCGCAAATATTTTCAATTTTCTTAAATCTTGGAGAAGAACCAAAATCGTTTGCAGTATTTTGTAAGTGTAGTTGTAAATCATTCACGCTACCCTTATACTGTAAAAGGGTAAGACAGGAGATAAGGTTGTTCAATCATCCCGCACATTTATCTCAGGATTACAGAGGATAGGAGTGGTTAAGCACATCAAAGCCGCAACATTTTAATGATTGAAATATTCAATAAAATCTATCAAAAGTCAACAGTAATTCTTAAAAATCTTTCCGTTTTGATTAAACAAGAGAATTGAGAGTAAAAAACAAATAAAAAATATGAGGATTGACTAGAGTGTAGAATATTAATTGCGGCGGAAAAGGTTTAATCCGGAATGAAGGGGGAAATAATATTAAAAGCAACTAATCATATTTTACAGTTTATCGAAAGTATACAAGTGTGTGTTTTAATTATTTATTGAAGATTATTTTCAATGTTAGGTAAAATTGCTATGAAAAATGCTCTACTATCAATCACCATAGAAACATATTAAAGCGAATAATTATTTATTTATTGTTTAAAATTAAAATTATAGTACATGACATAACAGCTGACGCCAATTCGCCATGTACTTGACAAATATAAAGACACAAAATATAAAATAAAACTACATAATACATAAAAATCAACACAAAAAATCAAGAAATAAAATAGTAAAATTTAACAAACAGTTCACAAATACTATTACTAAAAATGTCCACTTCTCTAGGCAATGAGTTGATCAATCGAACGGCCCTAAAAACTGGTGAATCATACCTCCTGAGCGAGGTATAAGTTTTTAGAAATAAAAGTTTTTGCTCACAGTTTCGCCCACGTAAGAATAAATTGGGAGCATGAAAATTAATAGTCATGAGAATTTCACGATTATTAACTCCGCCCCGAAAGAGAAGAGAAAAATGCTTTAAGCTTGAAAACGATCTTCGAGCTTCAAGAGAGTGAAATGATAACATTCCTAAAAGAAATTTGGTGGGAAATATAAAATATAAAGGAAGAGGGCAAGTAAGAAAACGTGTTTTTCCTTTAAAGTTTACTATGCAATATACATATAAAGGTATCCATTACCGGTGCCTTTTTGAGATCCCAGGAATTTGGGATTGACCAATTTTCAATCCCGGATTTCGGCACTCTATAATTTGATAAAAGTTTAGGTGTCGGAATTTTTCATTATTTCACCACAAAATGTCACTGTGCTCGTTTTTTTTTCTTTTTAGCTCTTCCAAATCCAAAATCCTATAAATTTTCTCAACCCCAATCCCGAGAGCGAGCCTATAACATATGTCTCTATATTGCATAGAGCATTTATTTTTAATTTATTACGTTTTGATTATCACTGAACCGTACCGTAAATTGGTAATTAATATTGACATTGTATTGATTTCCCCACAGTTACCGGCTCTATTACATACAACAAATCGTGTGCTTTGTAACTTGTCTACATTTCGCAACTAATATTCCGAATTGCACCGTGCAATGGCGATAGATAGCAGATTAGTCGGCTTGTTGACAGGGTTTCAAGTGTACTAAACATGACCCAGTTGATTTGCCTCACCACGAATTGATCGACTTAAGGCTGAGATAGAAAATCAGTGACACGCGTGCCAAGCGCAGCAAGAGAGAATCTTTATTAATTTAATCACAATTTGTTTTGTACAGTAAAACCTCGATCTAACAGACGAAATATCTAATCATCCGAAGACGCATAAACAGGATATTATTTGTGTTTTTTTTTTAAACTTTATTTTTAAAGTCAAGTTTATTTTGTTTACTTATTCCTATTTGATTGCATTTTTTTTCTTTGAATTGAAAATGAGTAATATGTATTATTGCTTAAAACCATATATTTTTTATATATTTTTTAAATCCATTTCCGCTCCCAATGTGGAGCATATGTCCTCCTAATGGAGGTTCAATAGAAGTTTTTATACAAGAACTGTTTGTTACTCAGTAGCTCAACCTCACTTTTTTCAAAGTGAGTAATAGGAAAAGAAGGATAGGGCTAAAACAGGACAAGTGGTTGGCTAATCGCTATTGCTACACCCAGTTATTAAAGGATCAGAAGGATGGGAGGAGAGAAAATGATGTGAATTGACATCACAAACACCCAGTCTTCGATCACAACTTTGAATTGAATAATTCTCAAATTCACTGTGATCTGACCGGGAATCGAATACATTGTGCGGTTTAAGTAAAAAAACGCATTCGGAAATCTATTTTTATTAAACGGAATATTGACTTTAATGGACACCCCATCAACTGCAGTAGCCCGTTATATCAAGGTTATAATGTATATATATATAATATATTTTAAAACGTTATATGACTTTTATTTGCCACCTGTGTGGTCGAGTGGTCAGCGTTGTTGGCTTCGGCTACGGAGGGCACGGGTTCAAATCCCGGTACGGAACAGTTTTATAAATTGATTTTTCAATCGATTTATGAATTTCTGTTCAAAGGCATGGATGTATGTGATGTGTTAAATTCCCCCCTATCACCCATCCTATCCTATGAACGGGGCGTATCGAGAGCGATTAGCTTACCACTAGTCCTGTCCTAGCCCTATCCTTCTATCCCTACTCTCTTTGGGAAAAGAGAGGTTGAGCAACTGAGTAACCAGCAGTTCTCGTAGAAACACTTCTGTTGAGATAAACTCCATTAGGAGTCCATATGCTCCACATTGGGAGCGGATATGGTAAAAAAAAAAAAGACTTCTATTCAAGTGATAATGCACAAGTACGTGTTTTATCCCGTGCTTTTAGTTCAATAAGAAAAAAGAAAAATACACTGATTTCAGTTGACAATGCTCACCATGAGCGAAACCGGTCCTGATCCAATACATTTTATGTGGAAAAAGTACTAAAAATGTTTTATTATTTTTATTATAAAGCCATTCCACCAAGTATTGACAGTGAACACCTTAAAAGTGAACACTGATTTCATATTGTTTTCAATCACCAGCACGGAGTTCTCATTACATATGTTTTAAGTGAATTATATTTTAGCATTTCACATATACAAAGACAAAACTTCCCTTTCTAGTCGAAAAGTAAAAATAAAATAAAATAAAGCATACGTTTGGCCGAGCTGCTTTAACCCGTTACCTGCCATGATCCCCATTTGGGGTACGCGACTATTATTGCTATACAGTTGGTAGTACTTGCTGGAATATTTTTACTAGTAACACAGTTACGTTCAGAAGAGTTTGTAGCACCATCTTTATAGAAAATAATTTGCAATAGCATTATAAGATAAGAGTTATAAGTGCTAAAAGTTAAAATTTAAAGGTAAATCGTAAAAAGGTAAAACGTGACTTTTGTATAATATATTTTTTGTATGGTTTCTTTAAATTTTAAGTTGTTATTTCGCGCATGGCTAATATACAGGTTATAGTAAATGATAATGCTTAGCTATAAATAAATAAAAAAATGCAGTCAATTTTATTACTATTTTATCGCATGTTCCCATTTGGGGATCATGGCGGATGCCGTGTAAAATATTTGATACATGTGCTTTATTTTATTTTTTACTAATTTGTAGATATGCGTACGAGAAAATTTTATTTGCTTTCTGAATTGGAATAAATAGTCAATGATCCAAATTTTATGGATGACAAAGAATCAGATCCTGAGATAGACCTTGTTGAACATCCACTCTATGCCGTCGGTCAGATATAGGAGAAATCGGAGACAATATTTCAGAAGACACTTAGCCAAAAGATGTTCCAGGCAGAGTCGAAATTCATTCAAGTATTCTACCAATAGAAGCTTCCACTTTGGGAAAAAATAATGAAAGTACATCACTTCCCAATTGAAAGTACATATTTCCCTATCTAAATCTAAAATTAAAAAAATCTTAATCGCTTTGGAAAAATATAAGACCAGAATTTTCAAAAAAAAAATGAGACAAGATGATGAAATTTTAAGCAATATGAAAAATATAGTACAAATTCTGAAAGGAAAATCCCCTGTGGAAGTATTTGAGACATTATTTGATGAAAATATAATGGAACATATAGTAAAAAAAAGTACATTGTATGCATCCCAAAATAACCGCCATGGTTTTAATTTTTTCACCAGGCTGTCTAAGATTTTTTTAGGGGTTTTATTGCTAACTGGATATCATTCTTTACCCCAGGAACAAATATACCAGTGAGAGGACGAGGGTTTATCTATTCAATGTGTAAGGAAATGTTTGTCACGAAGCCAATATTTGGAGATAAAGAGAAATTTTCACTTCAATGACAATGCCGAATTAATCTATAAGCAATGTACAGACATTTTTTTTAAAAATTTTCCATTTCTTGATATGATGAATAAACTTTTTCTGAAATTTTGAGTTTTTTCTACAAATATTAGTATCGATGAACAAATGATTCGATATTATGGCCATCATTATTTCAAATAATTTATAATACGAAAACCTATACGTTTTGGATTCAAGCAATGGGCAATGTGTTTTAGCGAAACTGGATATTGCTTCTATGTTGAATTATATCAAGGAATACAAGAGGGAGATTACCAAGAAATGGGACTAGGCACGTCAGTCATAATGAGAAATATTTCTAAAATCGATAATCCATCCAACCATTTTTTTTTTATTTCGATAACTTTTGAGTTAATGACACTGTTAAGTGATAGAAATTACTGCTACGGGCACAGTACGATATAGTTGAATGAATAACTGTCCAATAAAAGATAACAAAATTATGAAAAAATAAATTTGACTATTCAATATGTATATGTTTTTTTACACGCCATATGCCATGATCCCCATTTGGGAACATTTATAAAAACTTACTTTTTATGGGGGTAAAGTGTTTTTTTCGTCAAAATATTTTACCAAACCTATTTTTCAGTAAAAAAGAACACATATATTGCAAAAAAAGCGGGAAAAAAAATTTGGCAGGTAATGGGTTAATGTGGTCAAAGTGACCTCCAATTCTCACGCGGGAATAAAATAGACGGCGCGTCTGATTGGTCGTATCGTTTTTCAATCCTCGTAAGCAAACAAAGGCATGCCAGTGAAGCAATGAAACGCTCTTGAAAAAGTGAAGCAACGTTTTTATATTTGTTAATAAGTCTTAAAACGATTCTTTATATTTTAAAAAAATATATGAATCAATCTAGTTATCCTGAATTTAAAACGTGTGAATTGTGTATAGAGTTGTCAACTTTGTGTCACTAATTGCGGTCTGTAAAAAATGTGGTTCAAAGTAAGTTCAGGGCAGCCCTTTTAAGCTTCGAAGTAGTGCCAACACATTCATATAAACGTCTTACACATGAACAAACTTGTAAACACATGCGGCCAGAATTCTAAGAAAGTAAGTTTTATTCAATAGAACCCTACATTTAATGCCTAATTCTGGTTTATTTATCATGATGATAGAAAAAATGAACAACTCTAACTGATAATTTTTTTTACAAGTCTGAAAAAAAACGTAAGTACTCTAGATTTTAAAGTTTTTAGTATTTTAAAAAATACAAAACTAAACCATTTTAAAGTTTTTTAAGACTCTTTGTCATTTACAATATTTTACATTCAGATAATCTTATCATATAAAGCTTTCTTTGTATACATATTCACATTATGTGTAGCATATGTAATCCTAATGTTGCTTATCTCAACTGAAAAACTGCTTTCGATTCATTTAGTTAACGTTAGTTTTATTTTAGAGAGAGTAAAAGTCTGCACGGGCCTAAATGCGATGAAAATCACCCCGTTTTAAGGACTGGATGAACGTAAGACAATTGAGACGTCACAGATATTTTATAATACATCGATCAAAAAATAATTTTATTGAAGTGTCAATATGTGGATTCCAACCTGTCAACACCGCAGCAGACGTCAATGACATTGAATACTGTGCTTCAAGTACATTTTTTTAGAGATACCAGCACGCAGAAATGCGATGAATTTTATCTTATTTCGGCATATCAATCAAATCCTATTTGCCACCACTGATAGATAGTGTATCTCTAAGTTCCAAAGACCAGGGATAAGACTGTTTAAATATTTGCTTCTTGCATGCTCAACAGGAATGGACTTGTTCTCTAACCGAACAAGATGGAAATCAGTATACGATGCTTTACCACGAAACAGTGGTTGAACTGTACCGGAATAGAACATTGGTTGATTGACTCTTAGCCGAAATTGGTTTCTCACTATTGCGCACGTGATTGTCGTTATATTACTTTATCAATTGTCTTACTGTCTGACTGTAAGGAAGGAAATACATACTCGTCAGTCTACAAAAATAGTAAAATAACTAGAAAAACTTTGCTTCTCAGGAAACCAATTACAATTACCTTTTTAGTTTTTTTTGATGACTTGTTTCTTCTGGAATAAAAATGAACTTTTATTTTAAACTAAAACAAATTTAGCAGTATTCCAATAAAACAAAGTTTTTTTTTTTAAATTCTCGAATTTTTACAGGGTAATATGGTAGGTATTTTTGATAAATGTGCCATTTTTTCTGTTTACTTATTAACACAAATCATATGTATCAAAAAGCCTATCTAGAGAAAATCATTATTAACTTAAAAATAACAACAGAATTTGCAAATTGCAAATTCAAAAGTGATATATTTTGATATTAATAAATTATCACTTTTAGGGTGTTCACCGTCAATACTACAAAAAAATAAAATATGTATTTGTAATAGGTACTTCCATTTTTATTTAAAAAGATCAAGACTGGTTTCACTCCTGACTAGCATTATCAACTGATATGAAAATACAATTTTATAATGTTTTTTATTTTATTTTGTTTTATATAAATAACACTGTAAAATTGTATTTTCTTATATTGTATTACAAAATTATTGTTCTTTACTTTTTGTTTGAATATAACTAACTTCTGCTATATCACACAACGATTAAAGTCAATATTTTGCAAACAAATAGATGTGGAGTTTAAAAAAGTTTTCATTTTTAATATCGAACACTTCATTATAATTTTGTCGGCAAAGTAAGCGATTCAGTTTTAAAGCTTTCTAAGTTTCCAGGAAAGCTTTGCAAAATGAATTTGGTACGTTGCACATAATTAATACAGAAGTTTTTCATGTATTTAAAGTGTGTAATTAAAATATAAGTGAACAAATTGAAAGAGTTTTCATCTACTTTTTATTATCTTTAAAGTGTAAAATGAAACTTTCTTAGTAGGTAATCTATTTATTATAAACGTTTGTAATATTTATTAGTCATAACCTAAATGTATACTAAGACAATCATTGATTTGATCTTCAGAGTGATGTGTAATAATATCTGGATAAAAAAATATTTTCTTTTCTATGAATCATCGAGAATTTTTAAATTCAAAAAGGATGCTCACTATAGTGGCTACGCTTGCATGAGCTAACGTTAAAGATTGTAACACAGTCAATATTTTATAATATAATTACATATTTAATACTGAATTACTATGTTATGGGTTCGAATCGTAGTACGAACTGTTTTTATAAATTGATTTTTATTTGATTTATGGATCTCTGTCCGTAGGCTATGCCTGTTTGTAATGTATTGATCCTTTCCTTTCGCCTATCTTATCCTGGAAACGGGCTTAGCGAAAGCGATTAGCTGACCGCTAATCCTGTCCTAGCCCTATCCTTCTACCCCGACTACTCTTTTTGAAAAAGATAGTACCAAACAGTTTCCGTTAAAATAGCCGTTGAGATATCTCCAATTAGGAGGCCATACGCTTTACATTGGAGTGGACATTGCTTAATAAAACAAATATTCAATACGTACTATCTGTGTTACAGTGAACTTGGCTTAATATCATTGTCATCATCAGAATTGTAAAAACCCTTGGCGAATTCTTGTTCCACCAAAAAATTTCCATAAAATAATCATTTGTATGGAACAAACAATTATGAAAAACGAAGTGTATTTTGAAGATTTATTTAATTACATTTGCGTGAGGTTCGCTGATCACGGATCATAGGTCCCCATCTCTGTAATACAAAGAAAACTAGTATCAATAAATTAATAATTGTTAAATTATTTATATTGTGTAAACTTTACAAATTTAAGGTCAATAGTAATCTTGTGTGTAAAAAATGATTCTAACAATATTGACTAAACATAATCCGAAGATTGTCTTTGGATTGTAAACAATAATATGACAGCGCTTGATAATAACTTTGTAAATGTCATAGAAAATAACAGTCCGCATATATTTAAACTTCTTTTGTATAAATAAGACCTAAGGTAAATGCTAATATTGACTCTGAATAGGAAATCATATACGCTCGCCGTGTTTACATGTCAGCGTATTTTCCTAGAACGTATACGCAGTTTATCGTAATAAAACAAAAAACACTATTGTATCAAGATCGATACTCATACAAACGACGTGAATTAATTCGCTAAATAATATTTTATGATTTTTTTTAATACACACTCAATATGTTTTTTTTTATTTTAAAATCTAAACTATTTTCAATATTCTTCTGGTATTTAGGGAAAATTGGTTTGGTTTGCTTTTCGGTTGAATAATAGTAAGTTTTTTTTTATTTGCTTACTACAATAAAAACAATGGAAAAAATATAGTTTTGGTACATTGTATTGTATAAATTAAAACATGAACATAACGAAAGTATGGCTTTTAAAAACATATGTTTGCCAATAAACGATGAAGCACTAAAATTAAAAATGTGTCGATTTTAACATAAAAAATAAAGGGTTCAAGTGATTAAAAGTGAAGATGTTAGTACTATTATCAAATCAGATCCAAGGTTAACCGTGCTAAAAGTTTTCCAAAGACTAGATATCATAAATATGCGTGAAGGACAGTTTATATGTGCTTAAGAACATTGGGAAACCTTTTATATTTTCAGCTCTTTAAAGTTATTCGCAAAATACGCTTAGACTTATGAGACAACTAAATATAAATTCGCTTAAGAATTGTTTTTTGCCGATGTCACAGTTTTATCGCTAAATTGTTAGCACTTGTTTAAACATGTTAGTAATGTGAATTTGACTATTCACATTCAATAAATGTAAAAATGCTAATTCATTAATCGTAAGATATGTGTATATTACGTTTTAACTATAAAAGCAATTCAAGCAATAAAAAAATGTTAATTATCTAGTTATATTCATTTATTCAAGATAAGTTATTTGCATATTTGAATCATTCGAAAACTAAACGTATCATGACCATTATTTATTTGCTGATGAAAGAATAGTTTTTAGAGTAATATAATACATTAAACAAAAAAAATACTTTTTTTCTGTTTGATGTTTTATTCATAGAAAACGAAATGCTACTACGTTAACACGCGATTATAAAAATAATATCCAATGTCCATAGTTTAAATAAAGAGCTACGGTTCTTTAACAAAAAGTAAATTATAAATTAACTATTTTCCTGTACTATTCATATAACGTATTAACGAATTTTATGTTAATGTAATACCGCACAGTAAAATAAACTGTGAGTTAAACTGTAGTTGGCATGGCTCGTGTTCTCTGACGGAATTCTAAATAATGTTCATTTGCGTATAGTAAAAAGTTAAATGTTCATAAAGCTAGGTAATATATATTTTTGTCAAAATTGTCGTCGGCAATATTTTGCTTTGAAATCTTCATAAAGAATATCTTAAATTTACATAGTAAAACAAAAAGTGAAACATACCTTTTCTGAGTTATGTAAAACTTTTGGTGATGTCCTTTTGTTGGGATGAAAAGAAAATTGCGCTCGATAGAAGGTTTTTCTATTATATGGTTATATCTAAAGAGGGTAATATACATATATATTTAAAATAACATCACATCGAAAAATGTTTTCATTGGAACTCTCTGCATCTCTTGTAACATAAGATGAACGTGTAAATGTGTATGCATTATCTACGTCTTGATATTTTCAACAGTGTGAAGCTTTTGGTATTAAAAATAATATTTTTTTATAAACAAATAAATATTTTCAGAAAATGCGGCTTTAGTCATTGAATATACGTCATCGAAAAAATATTCGTTAGCAGACTGAAATTTCCACATTTGAAATTTGATACATATTTTTTTATTTTATTTGAATTCACTATAATATTTTTGAATTTATGTAGTTTTGTTAGAAGAATTTGAATAGCGAATAGTCCGTATATTTTACTAGAAGTCAAAGCTTGAAAAAATAAACATTTTGCGTGAAATTACTCAAAACACGACCTTTCCACCTAAATCCTTTTGCCAAAACGGATGCTATGATCTCATGAAAAAACATATTTGTAAAGAAATAAAAAAAAACACGGCCTACGAACATAAACACAAAGTTTTTGTCAATGTAAATATATTCATTTTGAGTTTTGAGAAAGAATTGAAAATTTTCAATCAAATATAATATATTTAATGTCAAAGATCACACGTAATAAAAACAATTGAAAAGGTAAACATCTTTCGTCATAATATTAGGGTTGGATTTTTGGCAAATAATAAATATGTTTATATTACATATATCATAGTAGATAATCTGTTTTCATTTATTTGAAAATTGTTAAATGTTCATTAAATTTAAATCGTATTTATAAAAATTTTAGAGAAATACCTCTTGAATGATTAAATTATTTTCTAGAAATAATCGAGCTTAAACGTGCTTTTTCGATATCATAAAATACATTTTCGCTAAGCTTTATCGTTCTCAAACACAAGTTTTACTGCTTTAAATGTATTCGGCGGTAACTTTGTGGACAAGTTTTACTTTAAAAAGGGAATGTGTAGAAAATGTTACTTCAGCCTATTTCAAACACATTTTTTCGGAACGTTTTCTAAAGCACAAACTCTATAATAGCGAAAAAGTGTCCGAAGATTTTTTTTTGATTATTTGTTAGGAGTTTTAGAATATGACATACTGTATACATTTATGAAGTAATATATGGATCTTCGAACTATATATGTGCATCCATTCAAATAGTAACAGTTGTTAATTTTACTGTTAACATATTATTTAATATAATTTTCTCAGAAGGGTACATATAATAAGTAAGCCTGTACTTAGAAAAGCAATTTAAAACATTCATATTTCATTAAAATAAAATTGTATTATATGTAAGTAAATCACAAAACCAAAATATAGTACAGTTTTTACTTAGCATTAACAGTAAAGCTTTCAAACCGGCACGGACCCGGGTACCCGGGAACCTTCACGTTTGTAAAAAAACTGGAAACCAGGTTATTTTTACCGTGAACTAGGTTATTGAAATTTAAAAATAGTATTTGATTTCTCCATATTAAATATATATCTTTTAAAATAGTAATATTCTTTGGACATACTTTCATTTTGAAAGACTCATTGAGATATTAAGAGAACTCTTCTCCGCTAAGATTTTCAATAAGTTTGATTAATTCACTGCTTTAAAAATATTTAAACTTTTACGGTCATATGTATGTAATATAATGTGTGTTCTTAATAATGTTCTTGTTTTATATACCTATCAGTCTTATTATTATTTGTTTATTTGAACGATATATGTGTGAACGTCATGAATGCTTTTATTAAAAAACATGTACATCTCTTTATATTTTTCAATCTAACATTTTTGTACTTATCATACATTAAATAGCTATATTGTACAATTACTACTGTGTATTGCGCAAGTACTCGTATCTTATGAATTGTAACTCTAGGTTGGTAAATAATAGTTTACAAAAATTACCCGGAAATGAACCGGGTTCCCGGTAAAATTATAAAAAAATACTCGGAAACTCCGGGTAATTTACAAGGGTGGGACATAGATGCCCTAATTGAAAATCAATACGACTTAACTCCTAATAAAAGATTTTTTTTCAAATAAATATATTTCGGTTACTAAGATAACTCAGTTTTGAGGATTTGTTCTATACATTACAATTAATTTGGATTTATGGTACACTGCAGGTTTTTGAGCGGTTTATTTTAACTTTTAATCTATGCCGTGCGCTTTAATCCACATTATAGTTGGACATAGTTGGTGCGGATGTAATGCTCGTAGATGTCAATGTTTTCAGCTCGTGGATATGCATATCATATGGAAATTCTCCACTAGGTTGAAGGACGCTTTTGCTGTTAACGAATAACGGTGTTTTTTAGATTTTTTTAATTTACGAAAAATAAATAAATACAGCCTCATATCTACTCCTAGAGCATATTTCTAAATGTAAAGTCGCCATATAAAAATTGTAAAAGACTTTTTCAGTAGATGTCATTTTTTTGCGTATTATGGTTGTACAGCTAACGGTTTTTCTCAACAGAGCTCAAATTGTATTCATAAAAAAATTCACGTCATTACGTATCTCACTGCAGTTTTTTTAAATGTTGCAGTTTACATTCATATATGTAGCATGCATTAAACAAAACAATGTTTTCATGGGATTCGACGGTAATTTTGTAAACAGTTTTTTTTACTGTAAAATTTGTCGAGTCCGTGGTGCAGTGGTCAACGTCGTTAACTTCCATGACAAAGCCCATAGGTTCAGGTTCCAGTACGAACAGTATTTTTGCAATCGATTTCTGTTAAAAGACATGATTGTTTGGGATATCTAAAAAAATCCTTTTTACTTTTATAAACGTAATATTATATAAGAGTCTTTTTCAATTTACTAGTCTTGTTTTATCTCGATGCTTTCTGTCTCTAAATTCTTCGGAAAAGAGAGGTTGAGAAACTGAGTAACAATTAGTTTTAGCTGAAAAAATCTTTCGAGATACCTTCATAACGACGCCATATGCTTCACGTTGAGTGGTATAGAATTAAAATATAAAGTCGATAACTTTATTCTTTACTAATTGTGATACACAGTGTTTCATTTCTTTGGTAAGCATGCTTTCGTGAAGTAATAAAGATATCAAATTATGTTTTATATCAGCGTTATTATAAATCAGCCTCTATACCAGGGGTTATCAACCTTTTTGGACCCTAGAGCGCATTTTAAAATATTGGTAGGGCGGCGAGCACCATATTTTTTCATGGTTATTTATAACCCAGAAATTTACCGATTTGCCCAAATAATCAGCGTGGCTCGTTTTTTTTAGTTCTTCCAGGAAATTTGAAATCCGAAAACCCGGAAATTTTTACGATTTTCCCAATTTAGTTGTGGGCGCACCAAAATCGAGTACGAGATTGGTAACCCCTATTCTACACTGTAAGAAACTGATCCCGGTTATTCTAAAATATATATTGATATAATATACGATACTCCTTTTTGTTGATATAGTATTTTGAGTCAAAAGGTTATTTTTACAAAATAACTAAAGCACAAAAAAATGACAATTCACATTTTAAAAATATCGATTTATAAAAGTCGGTTGTATACATAAATTATATGTATACAGCATTGAAAAAATGTGTTATAGGACCCTGCCCCAAATATGTTTTAATATTTTGTACATCTTTGCAATAAGGTAACTTCGGCACTGTGTGTACTGTATTATAATGTTTGTATTCGCAATACAAATTTAAGCAAACATTATCTGTAGGGTTTATACAAAAACCGACCTGTGAAACAACCGGTTTTTCGAATTCTAATATTTCCTAAAACTTGGCTTAATCCAATTTTCAAATAATCACAAAAAAATAATTATTCAATTAAAATCGTCGGTATTCTGCCAGAAAACGTTAAGTTACAAAACCTTGCTTTAAGATAGTCAAATAACTTATTGAAATATCATGAAGCTAACTAAAATGTAGAGAGGCGGTAGATAATAAGACAAATAAATAAATAACAATTGACCAATTTTTTTACAGCTCAGAAACGTTTAGTCCTCTAATCATCTTTAAAAAGCTGTAGAAATAAAAAAAATCTGTACAATTAAAAAGCGTAATGTTATAAATATATAGGTTTCTTGCATTAGTAACTGCCAACGAAATATACTTATATTCAAAAAATAAAATACTCATCTGTACTAATTACTAGTTCTTTTATTTAATAATATCATGACCGATTCCGCTCATGACGAGTATTATCAACTGATAAGAGAATACATACAATGTTACAGTGTTATTTATATAAACTTAAAATGAAATGAATAAGGTGTAATAAACAATTGTTATTGAAAGGAATTCACAAATAAAAGTACAACATGTAAATAAGTGACACAAAATTGACAAAAATTAAAATGTTGAATACATTAAAAGTGTATTCACAAAACTCACCAAAGAGTAATTAAGCTAAAGTGAAGACTAAAGGTTAATTCGAAAACGATTATAATCTCAGAATATTTTACAAATAATTTTACATTTTCAAAAATAATCTAGATGTAATATTTTCAATCACTACTTAACTACATATTTAATCTCGTTTTATTTGTAACCAAGTCAGATTGAGTTGTAAAAATCAGTTTCCGACAACGCATGTTTTCAAAAACCCGGTTTTTGAAATCCGACAAGCCCTAATCATCTACATATAATTCGTGTTTATATTGGGCTCAAATCCTAAATCAAGTGTTGGACGCTTTTGTAAATTCATGTGTTACACAAAATATATTTTAGATGTTTACACTTCAATAAATCACTATTGCGTTTAGATTATTCTTGTGTATGTACTCAATTCTTCAAATTTAAGGAGATTACTGTTCGCTTTATTTACAAAACACACTAACTAAATATCCTATGTTTATTGTCAATGATTCAATTGTTTGGGAAATAATTGTCACAATAAATGACAGTCTTTATTCGCTTACCAAGTATATATATCACAGTTAATGTGCGAAATCTCCCAATAAATACATAAACTACCAGTTTTAGTTGCAGTCTATATATTGTAATTAAAATTCATCAATCAATGTATAAATTAACTAGTAAGCATATAACAAACTGATGAGTGCTAGACAGAGTAGAAATTATATTATTTTCTTGTTTATTTTAGTATAGCGCTAATCAAAGAAGAAATGACATTACAGCTTAGGTTAGGTCAGATATTTTGAATATAAAAAAGCCAAAAATGATAACAAGAGGTTATTTGAACTGACACATGACAGTAAAACAAAACAACTGCGTGCGAAAAATTTAACTATGTCTGATTTGTTTATGTACTTATTAACTAGTTAAATTGTTCATTTGTTTTAACGAGTATACTGTCACTGGGTAACATAAACAATGTATATATTGACTAAGTGCATACTTAACCTGCACTTAATGTATTATATAATACACTCCCATCGAAAATATCTCCATATAGTTTCTTCTGTTAAAGATCTGCGCATACCATTTGAAAGTCAACAAATATTAATTTAATAATTAAATTTCGATAACTTGTTACATACGTACTCTATCGTCTGAAACACCGAGGCCTTTTCGAGAACATTTTAAAGTAAATGTGTTAGATTGAAGCGTGCCTGAGACTGGAGTGATTATTTGAGTTTCAAAAGGTTCGAAATATACCCTTGTGGTAGAGAGAGAATTAGGAAGAAACTTTGAGACTCAGTATATGTGAAGGTGTATAAACGTTACAAAGGTTCTGCCCAACTGAATATCTCAAACAAATGTTCACGAGTTTAATTCCCAGTAAGGAGAGTTTCATTAATTGATTTTTAAATCGATTGACGAATATCTGAAATTTCCTAAGATGAGAATCAAAACAAGTCTATATGTTTTTTAGACATAGTTGAAAAATGAACATTTTAAACTTAGTATATAATATTAATACCGCAAAATCACTCCTAAGGATTCTATTTCGAGACGATCAGAGAATAAATTCCTGGGAAATCGACGTTTTTTACCAGTCTCGGTTCCGAAGATATTCAAATAAAACTTGAGACATACTATTTTATTCAATAAAATTTGTATAAAGTAGATTTTATTCATTCAACACAAATTAAGTTTAATAATTTCTATACTTTGAGAACCTTCATGAATTTCGGTAGGCAATAAAAAAAGGTAAAAAAACTTTCAAAATCTTTCATTTATTTAAAAAATAAAGTAACAAGTTTGCAATAAATCACAGTATAAATATTTACAATACAATATTGTCAACTTTTGAAATATCAAACATGCATGAAATGCATGAGTTTTAAGTTTCCAAAAGTATTCATATATTTAAGAATCCGTTTAATTTTTTTTATAGAAATAACTATGTACATCATATCGGTCTTGGGACGCAAGAATTTCCCGGGATTTTACAATTTTATTTCTCGTGTCCCGGGACATGAATAATGTTGAGACTTCAACATAACTTAACTAAATTCATACTTTAATAAACGCATTTGATTAATACCATAGCAATTCATTTATTTTCCTAGTACCCGCTAGCAAATCAGAAATTTACGTATGCACTCTTTCGTACTTCCTGTTAAATATATCAAGTAAAGTAAAAGAGGTTTCCTGTTTAAATATTTTACCCTTCCATTGTTTGAATTAAAAGTTTATGATTATAAATCAACTTAATAGCTACGCTCAAATAGCCTGGAAAAGAGTGCGAGTTTTATGTGACTGAAATAAACATTTTTTTTTCATTCGTGTACTTTGTGTGGGTGAGTAAAAAAATAAACGGGTAAAATAATTAATGTATAGCATGCGCAACAATTTTTTTGAAGCGCTTTTTTAATTGTGAAGATTATTCAAAGGTTGTCTTTCTAAAAACAGCATCGTCAAACATATCCTATTTCATCCAGAAATAACGAGAGATTATGCGCTTAATAAGTAAACTTATTTATACAACGTAATTTGGTTGAAATTTGAGTATTTTATAAAGCATGTAAGATTACTCTAAGGCCCTTATATGAAGAGCTCTAGATACTGAAAAACAATTGAGAAAAATTATGGAAACATTTTCGAGGAGTGAAAGCAACCGACCGTGTCATACCAAGGTTCATTAGGATCTACAGTAGTGTTTGGTAAGCTTTTTTAACTACGGGTACGCCGAATGGTTTGCTTATGATTTTAAATGTAGATTTAGTGACAAAGAACACTAAATCCTCATTCCCTAACAAATGAAATTTCTGAAAACAATGACGGCAGTTTCCATGTTTTGACAAAATTTAGTAAGATATGTCATCGCATAGCGCTGACAATTCCACATAAAGTAGATTTTTTCAATAAAGCTCTATTTTAATGTCTATCTAATCCCGGGATTTCGGGATTGACATTTTTTCCAATACCAAAATCCCGAGATTGAATATTCACCATGAAACCGTGTAAAAATTCGGGATTGAAAAATGGATTTCTGAATCCAGAAATCCCGGGATTATTATTATCACAATCCGAAGATTTAGGGATTCGTATATCATCATATATCATCAGATTAGTCATCATATATTCTATGTTTGGTAAAAAAATATGCTCGCGATAAACGGTACCGGTCCTGATCATTTTATTTAATTGTGAAATTACTAAAAACAAATTGTCTTATACTTTTACGATTATAATATCTTTTTACAAAGACTTATTTTTTATTATTTTTTAAATTGAAGTATTTAACGTTTCAATTTTATGTTTTTTTATTAACATTATGGTAATACTTAAAATTTTGATTTTTAATATAAACTTTGTATTAATTATGAATTCAATCGAAAATATTTAATTTTGTTATAAATAATCAAAACGAAGAACTTGTTATTTGATTTTTTGCTACCTGCCTGCGTGTTTTACTTATAGAATAATCTTAGTGAAAATATTTTTCCATTTTGCTTTGATTTATTTTCATGTGACGGCAATCTCTTCAAGGAATTACTAATGCTCGTTCTTTGTCTATGTAGTTTCGTCTCCTATTGCTTATTATGAGATGGATTAGAATTAATATCTGCGATAAAGCAAAATTTATAACAAATTATTTATTCTAAGAATGATTTTCAAGAAAATTAAACACGAAGCACACAATAAGTGAAAAACAAAGTTATCAATTTTAATTTCCTCTTAGAAAATAAAATATTTTTTTTATCGTGTTATAATGTCTATAAGTTAACTTATTTTAAAACAAGGGCTCCCAACCGGCGGGGAATCGTTGAATCGCTAGATTATTCTTTATTTTGTAAACTTTTTTAATAGCATTATTTTAAGCCGCCTGTGTTGTCGAGTGGTCAACGTCGTTGGCTACCGCTACGGAGGTCACGGGTTCGAATCCTAGTACGGGCAGTTTTATAAAATGATTTTTCAATCGATTTATGAATTTCTGTTCAAAGGCATGGATGTGTGTGATGTCATGGATTCCCCCCTCCCACCCATCCTATCCTATGAATGAGGCGTATCGAGAGCGATTAGCTGACCACTAGTCCTGTCCTAGCCCTATCCTTCTATTCCTACTCTCTTTGGAAAAAGAGAGGTTGAGCAACTGAGTAACAAGCAGTTCTCGTAGAAACACTTCTGTTGAGATAAACTCTATAAGGAGTCCATATGCTCCACATTGGGAGCGGACATGGTAAAAAATAAAATAAAAAATCAAATACAAGATAATATGTTCATTGATCCATTATTCGTAAAATGACTTCACATGCAGATGAACGACATTTTTGAATACTGGTTTTTTTTCATTGAAATATACTTCAGTAATTCCAGTAATTGGTTCATAATAAATCATCTCAGTTAATTTATAATATCATATACATAAATGCCTACACATTAAAAAAGAGTTTCAAATGTACGTACATGTATGTATATTATTTTGTATGAGTTGGACTATCTTGGGTAGGAGGGGAATTTAATTCTGAATAATGGCGAACGAGAAGAATGAGACGAATAAGGTTGGGAATCTGTGTTTAAAAGCATTCATATCATCCTAAATTAATGTTTTATTTATGTATATTATAAAAGGTCTTTGAAGATCATTTGAACCCCAGAGAACATTTTAAGAAACATTAAGTTGGGTGCGTTATAATACTCTACAAGTCTTAAAGCAAAACAACAGTGAAGTTAGCTTAGTAAACACACACTGTAATAATGTTATCTCATTAAAATTAAAATATGCAATCCACCAAAACACCGAAAGAAAACACGTGATTGTACTTAAAATTCCAATAGTTTAGTTTTACCATTTAACTACTAGACTCATTTCACCTCTCGAGGGCTAATTTTATACTCGCTCTCATAAACTTTCGTGTACCACTTATATACTGCAAACCTAAACAATTCCCAAACTTCAAGAGCTCAGAAATTATCCAATATAATCATACAGTTTTGCTTTAATTCGTAAGCCACGCGTACAAATCTTCCGGGCCACACTTCAGGGACCTCTGGTTTAAGTCTACATGATGTCTAATTATAAAATACTGTTTTAACATTGTTCATATTATTAATTTTACGAGGCGAAGAAAATTGTTTACCTTCATACAGGTAATTATGATTGCCAACGGTTTCTTTGCGCTAACACTAAGTGGTTTGTGGGTTGAATTCTTAGCTATGTGAGTTTATTTACAAGTGCATAAGTAATTTTAGCACCTAAAAATGGTATGAGCAAAAATCTTCAGATATTGATGGAAACAACAAAAGAGTAGAAAATATTTTTTGTTACTTTGGAATGGAGCTGAAAAGCTTTGATACAAAATATATTGATTGAATGATGGTACAAATCCAGTAACATAACTTTTAAAATCCATGTTCGCTCCAAATGTGGAGCGTATAGCTTCCTAATGGAGGTATCCCAACAGACGTTTTTCTACGAAAAGTATTTGTTAGTCAGTTGCTCCTCTCCTTTTCAAAGAGAGAGTAGGGATAAAAGGATAAAACTAGGACATTACTAATGGTTAGCTAATCGGTTTCGCTACGCTGGTTTTAGGATAGGATTTGTTTACCATGTTTGCTCCCAATGAGTAGCATATGGTCTCTAATGGAATTATCTCAACTGGAATTTATTTACGAGAACTATTTGTAAGTCAGTTGCTCAACCTCTTTTTTCGAAGAGAGAATAGGGATAGAAGGATAAAACTGGGACAT
Organism: Himalopsyche anomala; assembly: GCA_031772345.1. Taxonomy (NCBI): domain Eukaryota; kingdom Metazoa; phylum Arthropoda; class Insecta; order Trichoptera; family Rhyacophilidae; genus Himalopsyche; species Himalopsyche anomala. The sequence continues at coordinate 7,829,779 of CM062837.1, read as the reverse complement.
TACTAATAGTTAGCTAATATTTCTTGCTACGCCCGTTTTAGTTAAAGATTAGTGGGAGAGAATTCAAGACATCACATACGTAACATCCATGCCTTCGGACAAACAACCAACTGTCCGTACTAGGATTTGAACCTGTGCCCTTCGTATTCTAAGTCAACGACACTTAACACTCGACCACGCAGCCGGCAACGCAACTTAAAGCATCATGATTTAAGAGATTATTGAATGAAGGCGTCATGAGAGTCCTTCATTTATAACAAGAGTCATGCTTTTTTATGTAATATGATATTGGAAATTTTTAAAAAATGTATGTCAACTGTATGATCAGTTTTGAATTTTTAATACGTGTGGTCAGCTGAAAAAAAATAGTTTAATTAAGACTTTTATTTTTTACTAAGTTCTTCATCCAACATGTTTCCTTTTATGTGTAATATTTTGAAAACTAAGTTATTTGTATAGAAAGAACCTACGTCTTCGGTCCCGGAACTCTAGCATATACTATGTAAGTAGACTCTCTCTAGGTATATTCTTTTTTAATTAATCTCTGCAATATGTTAAGCAATTTATTTTCCGTACAAATTTTTGATACATTTTCCGCGACACCGTAAATGAGATTTTTTTCAGTAGTTAATTAAAAAGAATCAAGTAATAGCCCATGTTATTGTCATTTTCTTTTATCTTATACGAATAATAAAGGTCGCCTCGGGTCTTAATTAAAACCAGTTTTCATAGACAAGCATCACTGGCATTGGCGGATCGTGATTACATCATATATTAGATTTACAGCCAAATAATATTAACATATTTTATAAATATAACATATTTTTTACGGACATTGGATAATATTATATGTGTAAAAAAATCACTTGAAATGTTTAGTAAGCAATGCATATTATCGTGATGCATTGTAACAGTCTACCTGCATACGGAGGCACGGTTCGAATCCAGTACGGGTAGTTTAATAAATTGATTTTTCAGTCGATTTATGAATTTCTGTTCGAAGGTATTGATGTATGTGATGTCTTGAATTCCCCCCTCCCACTTATCCTATCTATGAACGGGGCGTATCGAGAGCGATTAGCTAACCACTAGTCCTGTCCTAAGCCCTTTCATTATATTCTTACTTTCTTTGGAAAAAAGAGAGTTGAGCAACTGAGTAACGAGCAGTTCTTGTAGAAACACTCTGTTGAGATAAACTCCATTAGGAGTCTATATGCTCCATATTGAGAGCGGACATGGTAAAAAAAATAATGCATATTATCGTGAGATTTAAAATCTACCTGCAAATGGATAATGTAAAATGTAGGGATGCAAAAAAATGAATAATATAAAACAAGATTCGTTCAATTTTCAACAAATTGTCAAATCTATAATAGCTTAAATTTTAACTAAAATTTGGAATTTTAAAACTTATAAATAAATATATGTTATCAATTACATTTTTTTAAGAAGGGTAAATAAACATTATAGTGTGATTTTATGTTTTTTTTTATCCATATCCACTCCTAATGTGAAGCATTTGGCTTCCTAATAAAAGTAACTCAAGAAGAGTTTTTCTACAATAATTGCTTGTTACTCAGTTATTCAACCTCTCTTTTTCGAAAATATTAGGGATATAAAGATAAAGGTTAGAACAGGAGTGGGGAACCTTTTCATTTCTTAAGACCACATTCATTTATATGATTCAACGTAAGGCCGCAGTAAAGAAAACGCTGACCCCCCTTTTTTTCGACTGTCGAACATATAATGGGTTGATTACGCTCTTTTTCCAAACGCTTGCGTATATTTTTTGATCAAACTGAATATTTTGATCAAGTCAAAAAGCCGCATCAGAGTAGCCAAGAGGCCGCAGGTTCCCCTCCACTGGGTATAACTTGTCGTGATAAAAATCAGTCTCGTTACGCTACGTTAATTTAATTATTGGAAGGGTGGGAAAAGAACATTAGACAATAATTACACTTTATTAAACTAAAAGATCGAAATATTGGATATTATGAAATTTATTTTGTACTTGAGAATTAATATAGATGAAAAAAATCTTAATAAAACTAGCGCTTGATGTATGGGGTTTTCGATCCTGAAACTACTTAAAAAGCGTGTTTACCTTACTACCATTATAATAGTTATTTCTTTACTACTCTCTCCGAACAGAAAAGATAAAAAAATACTGACAAGCAAACATCGTTAAGCACAACTTACCAAAACGCTCCATAAGCAGTCGATTTATTTCATATTTTAAGCAGAAAAAGTTTAGGACACAAAAAAACAAGATCACTTTCGTTCGTGAATTTTTCACGATTTGAAAAAAAATGGAAAAAATAATACGCAAAATTTAATTTGAAATTAACGTTTTTATTCCGTATCGAATATCGTTTCACAATTTACGCCCATTCAATATAAGAATATGACACATAAATTATTAAGTCCTCCGTTAATTTACGTTTATTGTCCACGTGAATCGTTGTGCGGTTCTTTAATTCGACAAAAAAAAAATGATTTATTCGTCGACGATGACGTGTTTACTGGTTTCAATTACTTTGAATTTATAAATCGTCAGCCCAGTAATTGGATACGCAAATGAAAACTGATTGACGTAAATAAAATTATACGTCATGTAAGTGCACATTTTTGTTCACACGTTTGACGTGCTGTCAAATCAATCTAACGCAATATTGTATTTTTTAATTGTTTGTTATTATAATCATAAAGTATACTTAAAAATAACAAACAAGTGAAGCTTTTCTCAAATTTAATAGTTTCTGACTGTACATTTCCGGTCTTTTTATGTTCTAAGCCTACCTACACTAAACAAAATTGTGTTTTTCTTACCTAATGCTTTCGACTAATGACATCGTAAGCGTTTGATAAATCGCCTATAGCAACAGTAAGTGTAGCCGTAAATTAAAAATTAATGACATAAATTAAGATTTAGAATTAAGGTGCTTGATAGAATTTCAATATTAAATTTGAGCTTGTCATTCCAAGTTCATTCGTACACTTGAAACCTGGTCATTGGTGATAGGGCATCCGATCCCGTTCAATTTTTTGATCCCGAAATTCCGGGATTGACACGGTCGCGATCCCGGGTTTCGGGATTGAGAAAATTTGAGGAAATCCCGAAAATTGACACGAAAATGGCGAATTGTGGATTTCAAATTCCTCGGTGAGCTAAAAAAAAAACGAGCTTCTGTGACAATTCAGGGAAAAGTATACCAAATTGAGGATTTCAAATTCTTCGGTGAGCTAATCCCATTGAAAATGAATCAATCCCAAAATCCCGGGATTGGAAAAAGGCTCCGGGATTGGATACCCTTATTGGTGACAAAACGTGTACAAATGTACATAATTTCTTATATCACATCCTTGATAGAACGTGTATTGAGTTATGTACATTGTGACTATTAAAAAACTGGTTTATTTTTTTTTGCCTTTTCACAGTCGATATACTTTTCGTCTCACTTCTAACGTTGAGCGATTGTCTAACAACTAGTTTTGCAGAGATTTTCCAATTCATTGAAAAATAAGATTGGCTTAAGAATGGTTTTATAAAATGAAGTATTAATTGACATGTTTTATTTTGTTTCAGGTGTTTCCGAGTCTTCGTGGTGTATATAAGAAGTGTGTCATTATTAGTAAAGTATTAGTTTATTACAAAAATCACAGGACAATATGTCAATAAATTGAAAAAGTGATTGTGGTGTGGAGTGATGTAAAAAAAAATTCAGGAAGAAATTCACGCTTTATTTATGTTGCGTAGAGTTTTTCGTTTTGTGTCGAACAGTGTCAAAAGAAATTGAACAAAGTTAATTTGAAACGTGGTAGAAACAAAATCCAAGTATTTTAAAGTACTTGTCATCTCATTTTAAATATTAAGATTTTTTAATCCTAGGATTCGTTGAAATATTTATATTATTTAGAAGTGTCAGTTTTATGCCACTGCGGTAAAAAATGTACATATTTTGTTTGAATTTTGACAAGTTTGAAAAGATTTACTTCACAGTCTTCAAAAACTACGAGCTGTTGATAATTTTGTAAAGACAGAATTGGATATTACGGTTTGTAATCAGAATAAAAAAACCAGTGGGTAAAGATTCGTTTGATTTAAAATAAAATATTTGAAATTATCGATTTTACATTGATTTACAAACACGCTAATTCTCAATTGGTCAAAAAAAAAAACTGAAAAGTATGTCATACTTTAAATGTTTAAATTATAATTATTTACCATTGAGAATTTTTCAAACTATATTCTCATTTGATTGATTGAATTCTAGTACATTTAAAAGAGATTTGTTATCGTAGTATTTAATTCCACGTCAATTAAAAATGTTTATTTGAAATATTACCACAATTGCTTATACGATATCGTGATTTTTAATACCTTTGATAGTTATTTTCTATTTTTAGTTTTTTTAGAACACATATGTTTTTCCTCAGTGCAAATAGATGCGATTAATTAAATTAAATTTCACGATGGCCATTAAACTATTCCTGCTACAAAGGTTTTAAAATAACTATCAAAGAAGAAACGTAATAGCTGCTCATTTTATGTAAAGTTTGAATCATTTTCATATTGACTTGCTAATTTAATTATTCATTCATATCCGTTTGTTTGCAAAATTGCTTTCCAAAAAACTTGTACACGAAATTTTTCTTTCAAAAAAGACAGGTTTACTGTTTTACTTCTCTGTCCGTCATCGCAACTCAGAGTTCTTTCTTACTATATTCTTTCATAACTATAATATTAAAGTATTAATAGTACGTTGAAATCTGAGCTTGATAATTTGGCTTGTTCCATTGTTAACCACCATTTTTTAATGAAAATATATTTGTTGAATTGATACAGTATTTGTGCACGTATCCCCTAATTGCCTATAGAAGCTTTATATATTCAGAATCTACTAACAAGTTTAAACGAGTGAATATATTTTTTATTATAGAATATAAAACTGTCTATAATATTTAATTGGGATGTTAAATAAGTGAGTGAAAAAATGTTAAATGAGTTAATCAAAAATAATGTACAAGTGCTTACATTAAAAATGAAGTGTCATGGAAGATGTGATTTGTTTTAAACTGAAAAAAAGATACGTGCATCAGCAGCCATGAACGTCACTACTACGTCTGGCTACTATTTTTACCAGCACGATGACTACGTGGAGCTGATGCCAACATGGGGCTACGCAGCATCAGCTTTCGTCTTGTTCCTTATCGGATTCTTCGGATTCTTTCTGAATTTGATGGTCATCATACTAATGTTCAAGGATAAACAGGTAAACTTCATTAAACAATGCATAAATCTGTGCTTAATAAACCGGCTTGAACTTAAATTAATATATACTCATATGAACACCCTTCTTTATTTGCATGCATGCTTTTTTTTATTATATGAATACAGGAAATGTTATTGATAAAATAAACTACTTATACTAATTATACTAAAATACACATTTTTTTATTTCCTCTATATAAATATTATTGATAAAATCAATTAATTGAAGAATTTTTGTACTAATTCAAAATATTCAAAATAAGTAAATATTTGTATCTATTCAAATTTTTATTTTTTTAATCTTATATTTTAAATCTACGACATTGATGTTTGTGACGGTTTTTCTCCTTCGTTCTCTTTAAATAGCTTACGCTGCCATTACATATGATTTTAAAATTTTCATATTAACTTTTATTTAAAAGAAGATTCACAATTTACTTTCTACTACTTACTTCTCTTGCGGTAAATGAGGCGATTGGGTTTTTGTATCCATAACCTTCTGTATCAATAAATTATTTTATCTCAATACAAATTCCAGATTATATTTAAACACTGTATTGAATATTTAATAATATAACGACTGTTGTACATAAAAAAAACATGGAAATGAATATTATTTCTAGAGTAATAAATTGCTTTTATTTATTGATTTGGCATTTACTTGGTAGAACTCCATTTTAATAGGGTAAAAATATCAAGGTATTTCAGTTCTACAGTTTTTTTATATGTTATACGTTGATAGCTATTTCGGCTTTCGCCATCGTCAGAACTATTTCTGAACATAGTTTTGACGATGGCGAAAGCCGAAATAGCTATCAACGTATAACATATAAAAAACTGTAGAACTGAAATACCTTGATATTTTTACCCTATCAGTAATAAATTGCAATCGCAATCGTATCAAACTTGCCTTGGAAATCGATTGGTCTGGCACATGTCTGAAAGTTTATTGCCATTTTACTAGAAGTCAAATATTTTTATGATCAAAACATATTTTATTTTATGTAGTATTCTGCAATTACGATTAACGTGCATATTTTCAAGGGAAGTGCGAATATCTTTCGGTGTTTTTGGTATTGGTGGCTTTCCTTCTTTCATCCAATCTAAAATGTTTGCATGAAAGGTTTTAGATATTAAAATTCCAGGTGCTCACAGGGGCGAACTAAGCGGTCGGAATGTTTTACTACCAAACATGTTTTGGATCTGTCAAAATTACGGTAATCAGTAAACTTCTCGAATGCAATTGAATGCGAATAAAATTAGTTGATCGAAAGTAAAGTTCTTCAAATTACACGTATCTTGAAATTAAAGTTCTTTTAACTGCAAGTGAATTTGATTATTTGGACGATGATATTCAATTTTGCGTAATATTATTACACAACCGTTGATTACTCAAAATTTTATTACATCTTATGTATCATGTATTTTATAAAGAAGAGCTTTTACAACATTGAATATTATAGCAGTATTTTTTATCATAGTTTTTAATCTTTATTTAGATTGATTTCGAAGAAATACTACCTATTCATGTTGGCTTCATGCCGTTACTAAAATATTATTTTAATGCAGTATTATTAATTATCACCAGGCGAGCTCAAAATGACCATTATATAAAATATCAACGTATATATATTAACTGTAAAAATATGAATACTTTCATATAAATATCCGATTTCACAACATTTTTTCGAGATAATTATATTCTTAGTAATTTGTATTTGAGCTATTTATATTGGTTTTGCGAGAAAATTACTAAACGTGGATAAATAATAAATATCTTCATGTTATTTTTACAACCATATTCGTTTTCCTATAACTCTCAATAAAGTAACACATAGCTCATGTGTTATTTATTTATTTTTACTATTGGAAATACTTAAACAAGTATTCATATCATAAGAAAACATTGGCTCATATCCATAATTAGAAACTTATTTAGTTATATATTATTTTTGCTAGATAGTCAAGAAAATATTTCAGAATAAATATCATGAACCGATCAGTAAACCTTTTCGTCTACACGTCTGTGGGTTACGGACGTGAGCCCGCTATAAAAATATCATACATTAATATCATATTTTTTATCCAAAGGCATAATGTATTTGATATTTGTATGTCTCTCCACGGACCCTTTTTTGGTTTTTAAGACGACGCAGAAAAGGCAGCATCCCAATTACATGTTTTATCCTAAACAATCACTTTTCCAGAGCTGTAAACTCACAACCAAAATTGTTAAAGTCAGGTGATTCCGCCTTTTTTTGTTTTGTTTCATTAAATTAAAATACAGAGAGTTGTGCATTTTAGTTAATCTTTTTAAATCGGAGTCGGACCATTGGTAAATTAAGTAGTTGGAGTAGTGATATTTTTTCACGTATCCACAGCCCTGCTTTTTCCTTACTCTTTTTAACAAAGCAGCTAGGAATTAGATCAGTGGTTCTTAACCGGTGCACCGCAAAATAATTGGTAAAAACGAAAAATTCCGCAAAATAGTAAAAACCTCAAAATAGTTAAAACCGATAAAGTCAAAAAAAAAATTATGTCCACATATTTTTTTCGATCTCTTAATTCTGGTGCACCGCCACTTTTTCCCATGACCAAAAGTGCACCGTGACTTCAAAAAGCTTAAGAACCACTGGATTAGATTATAAACAGTTACCATCAAACCATTTTTTCGACTTGATCCATTTCAATAGAATTCCAAGTGCTCATATTTTTTATAAAATTGAATGAAGCGAAGTGATAATAATTTTTTTTAAACAAATTATTATTTGTTTTAAGTATCGACGGCAAATTTTACAAATATATTGAGTTTTTGACTGTTTCATTGCTGGGTCAGATTTATGATAACATGAAGTCTATTCTCACGTTTATTATAAAATTATCCGCTTTTCGAAAGTATACACAGAGTAAAGTTCAACATCTAAATCCCAAAAATAATTATTTTCGTATTTGTTATTGACGTCGTTATAAGGTTGGTATTTGATAAAATTAAATACAAGCCATAGGAAAATTCAATGGCGTTGTTAGTCAATCTGTCAAACATCAACAATGTCGATATTTGATGGATATACTGTAAATATAATCTTAATTAATGTTAGATGTGACGCGAGCAGTCATAATCTGTTCTGATGTAGTATAAAGCAGTGTTTCTCAATCTTTTCGGGAACGCAGCCCCTTTTGAGTGTCTTTATTTTTCTGTGGCCCCCATACCATTGTTTTGTCTTCCCATGAAAATTATAATTTCAAAAACCCACCTTTTTTTATAGCTCTTCCGAGATTTTCGAATCTAGAATGCCAGTAATTTATTTTATTTACGGATTTACAAAAAATAGCTCCGCGACGTTCGCCATTATGCTCTTCCCTGTATCGGTTTATCAACACCCGTGCCCCCCCTAAACTGTGTTGTGGCTCCCCAAAACAAAAAATAAATCTCTGTGGCTCCCTTAGAACACGCTGGGGGGTACATGGCTCACCGTTGAGAAACCCTGGTATAAAGCATTTAAAAAGAACATGGTTCATGGTTTTAACAACTCGCTGAATTTAAATTAATAAATAAATGAGATTAAAATCGTCTCTATATTTAACCATTTTTATTTTAGTGAAAGAAGTCTTTGTCGAAAGATTATTTAATACATCGAACCTTTATTCATCCTGCGTCAGATTTTCGTGCCATAAAAATTAGTTGATATTTTGCTAATATGCTCGATCGAAGAGATTTTCACTGTACGTCGATGTAATCACATTTTAAAAGACAGGTATGAGGTAATGGTAATTAATATCAAAATAAAGTTTAGGCTGTCTCCTAGGAGAGATAGAAATAATATATAATTAGAGATATATGTGTTAAACATTTCTCAAGAACAAAACAATTCAAAATTTTCCATACTGTTTCTTCACTAATAAATTTAAAAAAATAGTAAATGTTGGCTTAAATTTGAATCGTTCAAATTATGTACATTCACACAGATTTTGTCACTAACGACACGGGCTTGGCATTCTACATCTTCAGGCGTTCAAGTGCACGGATGAACTTGGTCAGTTCAAGTTCATCCATGCACTTGAACGCCTGAAGATGCCGAAAGGCGAAACCCGATTCGTCAGTGATAAAGTCTGTGTGAATGTACATAATTTGAACGATTCAAATTTAATATTGAAATTCCACCAAGCACCTTCAGTCGAAATCTTAAAAAATGTTGGTTTATTTCTTTAGTTTTAAAAACCAATCAACTCGTCGTCAGTTTAACTTTACATTTTATTAAAATTTGTATTTGACATGTCTTTCAAGTTTACCGAAACTATTTTTAAAGTTTATAATTAAATTTGTAATTGCTCTCAAGGTAATTTCTCTAAAACGATTTTTATTACAGCGTTTTGACATACAATGTTTTGACGCTGCCAAAGCCTTAGTTGAGATTTTTACAATCATACTTCCGAAATTACGTTTTGTCAGGCTGTCGGGATGAAATTTATTTTACTTAATATACTTTATCAAGTCTTATCCTAAGACTAAATCGAAGTATTTATGTCAACAAGCCATTACGAATTCGTCTGGTAACGTTAAAAAAAGCAATGAACCACTGAAAATCAACTACTACAAAGTTACTCTCCTAATTCATCTTGCGATTTTTTAGCGAAATATATCTTTAAAATTTTACCGCACCTCTAAATAATGTATATATTGTACTCGTGGTGGAAGAAATATAATCTTTTATATCTTAATAAATATAATCTATAGTTCATTCTTGAACGCCTGAAGATGTCGAAAGGCGAAACCCGGGACGTTAGTGACAAATTCTGTGGGTGTGTACATAATTTGAACGATTCAAATTAAATAATCTTTTGTGTTATTAATTACTTTAACACCATCAAATTATTAAGCACTATCCAGAAAAACAAATTACCCCTTTTTTCCAAAAGATTTTTTTGAAATAAAAGCCATTTTATATTAAAATAGTTTCACTATAGACAAACTCATACAAAGTTTACCCAAAGATGCTATTCAATATACCATGTTTTTTCGGATCCACGATGGTAAACGTCGTTGGCTTCTATGTCGGACCTCACGGGATTGATTACTAGTACGAACAGTATTTTTCCGATCGATTTTTCAATGTCTGTTCCAATGTTAAAAAAAATCCCCCTCCACCATTCCAATCCTAAAATAGCAAGGTGTAGCGAGAGAGATAAGCCAACTACTAGTCCTGTTCTGCCCTATCATTTCTACCATAAACACTCTCTTCGATAAAGAGAAGTTGAGCGACTGAGTAATAAACGTTTCTCGTAGAAAAACACCTGTTGCAATACCTCTATAAGAAGGCCATATATTCCACATTGGGAGAGGAAATTAATATAAAAATTACCTGTTTAGTGGTGAAAACCAGTGAAAAAATATATTTATGAATTTTAGTTTATTTCATTTTATTCGCGGTGTATTTTTTGTTTTCTAACGGTCAAAAAACAATTCGGCATTAGTGATTTTTTCCATGACACGAAAACTTTTATGTTTACAAGAAGACAATAATATAATATAATATATTTATTCAAATGCTTGAGTCGTACAGTATTGGGTATAATCATAATTTTCCTTCCCTTAGAGGAATCTTGGAAAGTTACTGATAGGTACGCTGACATGATCCATTTATTACTTCTAACACAGATAGCAGTAATTAAGAAACTATATCGTAAATGTTGTTTGATTGAAATACTAATGTAATGTCGTAAATAAATAATGAGACAAAGTAAAAATGATCGATACACACACATATGATAACATAATTCAGAAACAGCTGTACCGAATAATTGGTAAATTTTACATGTAAAGGTTAAAATAAAATACTTGTTCACTTTTAGGGTGTTCACTGTCAATACTTGGTGGAAAGGCATTATAAATATTAGTAAAAACACAATATTCCTTTGTACTTCATTCCACTAAAATACTTGTCATTGATCTTTGGTAACATAAAGTTTAATTTGTTTTTATAATATTTTCCAACATGAGAAAATTATGCTAAAAAACTATTTAATTGATTATGGTATTATTCAAAATAATAACCGGAAATCTTTTGATATATTTCCATACATATTTAGATAAACAGTAGCTCTACTTAACAAAAATATGGTTTTTGTAATCTGGTTAAATGTAGAACTTTTCGGAATATGCGGAGCTTTACATTCGTTCTGAGAAAGCTTTGTCAGCTGATGTGATTAAACGTATATGCGCTTTAAAGTAAAAGCACAGATTTTAAAATTTATTACTGAATTGTATATGTTCGCGTTGTCATATTGTTCCTTAATGTGATTAAGATCAAAATTGTCAATTTTCTTTTTCTAGCCCATGTTCTTTAAAAAAATGCTTGATTTAAAATTTTATTCGACTTATTCAATTTTTGACCTTTGGAACGAATAAATACGTATGTCGAGGACTTACTGTACTACCTACGTAGGTATAATTTTAGAAGATATGTATGTTTCGTCTTTTTATATGAGCACCGTCATTTCTTTGTCGCCCTTTGCCCAAGCAGAGAAAAGGACAAACATTTTTCTCACTTGTGTTGAGCTATTATTAGTAACGGTAACCAATCTTTGCAAACGAAAAATAAAAAGAAGCCTAGTATCAAATAATTTTATATTAATCTTTGAAGTATGAATGTAGAAACTTTTTCTTTTTGTGGTAACGAAATTCATTTTTTACAATTGAATCACTTAAGTTGGGTGCAACGGTCTATAGTGACATCTATAATTATAAAAAAATGTTATGTGACTTATTAACAAACATTCGTGTAATTGATAAAATTTAACCTAATAAAAAAATAAAGACATCCCAGTTTAGTATAACGTTTCTTATTTTTCTATTCCATTAATAGTTATCTATCAAAAATGAACAAAGAGCCGGTGGCGTAGTTAAGCAATGACGTTTTATATTTGTCTTGACCAAAACGCACTATTAAAAGTAAGTTTAAGATTAAAATCAGCATTCCTTTTTTTACATTTAACGATTCTCCATATCACAGTAACTATTTCACGATTAAATTCGATATGAATGTCCAGTTAAAGTTGAAAAATTAAATAAATGCAATTATTAATGTTATTGTGTTTCATTTTATGGTTTATCAATTTATTGTAAGCAAATAATAGATCGCTGCTTAAGAACGCCACTTTTTCCTTGTTTATTATATGTAGTAAACTATCAGTGCAATATTATAATTAGGGATGCTTTTATCAACTGGGATGTTTTTTTTTAATTCAACTAGATTTAATCAATTTCACGAATATTTAGAAATAATTAATTAAAAAATATTTCACTTTTGGTGATATGCTTTAAACAATGTTTTTGATTGAATGCACTATTTACGTTATTATTGTAATCAGAAATAAATTTGTTTGATTAAAAATAAGTTAATATTAGTATGTAAATTTTGCTTAAATTATAAAAAAATATATACCAACATGACAATTATGAATTCTGTCTTTTCCATGAAAGTTTTATTCCATTGAGTACAAATTTGCATACGAAAATACGATATCAAATAATGTTGAAACGGTTATTAATAAGTTGATAATTGAATTTGAAATTGAACTTTAACAAAGCGACCAAAAACTATTATCTTATTCCACGAGGCAGTAAAAATAAATATTAAGCCAAACTTTAATATGTATATCTATAAAAGATTGGTGACCCAAAAACAATTTCGAAGATGAAAGAAAAATAAAAAAATAACATAAAAGGTCTGTCATTTATCAGATGCTGTTTGTTGAAATGTATAAAAAGATAATAATGGACCTTTCTTACATTTTAAGATATATATTTATTTTTTATTTGTTACGCTCCATTTATTTTCAAGACAATGTATGTGTACTAAATAAATTACATTTTATCTAAGTGATGTTTTGCTTTCGTTGTTTCTTTCTGATAAATTTTAAGCCGACATATGTAGCTTAGTAGATACAGTTATGCGCTTACATAAGGTGGTGTAGGCTGTGAATTGCTAGCTGGTTAGAGCTTGCTCTACCAACCAGGGTTTGATTCTCGGTAAGGTCAATGTCAAGTTTAGATTTGAGATGTAAGGCGTGGGTGTTTGTGAGGTCAATTAATCTCGAGTTGATCTCGAGTGACTTAAAATAAATTGTCGTCGAGTTTTTCTCGAATGTTAAAAATATTTGGCTCATTGGCATAGGCTGTAATGCCAAGCATATTTTTTTATTAAAAAAAAAGAAAAGAAAGTATTGTAAATAATGGAATATAGCTTTAAGAATTCACAAATTAATTAATGTGTATTTGTTATCCACGATAGGCAAAAAATCCTAAAATAATGATTGAACAAAAATCCACGAATTGATTAAAAAATCAATTCATCAAAAAAAGTCATAGGACTCGAATCCTTTAGAAAACTTATTTGATTGTATTAGTTTTTACCAAATTAGTTGAGACCAAAATATATTATTTGATTCATGATATATAATAAAAATTATAATTAGCTTATAGCTGATCATGGAAGATATCTCAGTCAAATTCCTTATTTTTGATATCGAAACAAGAATTACTACATTCTTATAGACTAGACTTTTTGACAATGTTCATACAGGACACCTTTCGTCGTAAAGAAATTAATTGAATTCTCTTCACAGTAACAAAAAAACTGGTCATCTAATTTCATTCATTATAAGCAATATAAGTAATATATGTGGACTTAATTAACAAACTTTAATTAATGCATACTCAACATAGAAATGTTAATCTATTTTCTTGACAGTGTACGAAGAATAAGTAAAGAATAAGTAAGAATTTATAGACCAAGCAGAATATAAAGATCAATCAGTGATTAGAACTGAGCACATTTGTTTAATAAATGCCTACGATCAGTATTAATTTGTAAGAAGTTTCCTTTTGCCCATATTTAAAGTCTTCAACTATAATAGGAGCGTGAAACAATATAAAGATTTTGTATGTAATTATGTACTATTTACCCTAAAAATAGACAAACCCGGAAAGCCGAATAGCCTCAATCCAGGTTATATGTATTGTACTCCAGTATGTAAGGGGTAGAAAAAACCTAGTATAATATTTTAAAACTATTTTTCTACCGATGTAAATCATATATGGACATATAAGGACATATATGAATCGTGATTTTAAAATAAAATATTATTTATCAACTAACAGAATTTGAGTGGAAAAAAATGAACACATTACTAAAAATATTTGAATGAGTTTTATGTATAGATCGCTTCGAAAATCAACGTAAGAAATTGTCGAATCGGAGGCTTTTTACCGCACAAGCAAATAGGCATAAAGCCTAAAGTGTTGAGTGTACGGCTAAAGAAAATCGATAATATATGATTTTGAAAGGAAAAGGAAAAAAAATATAATCAGCATTTTTATGGAGACCCAAAACAAGATTTACGTTATTTTGAAAGTTTTAAAAAAACAATATTTTTTCACGTGAATTGTAGAAACTTCTGTATTGTCAAAAATTCTTGATGGAAAGAAATTATACATCGTCACTATTCTTGGTTAGTAACATACTGGTAGTTCTGAGAAAACAGAAAATGGAATCAGCTTTTAAGTTAAAGTCGACTATTGATATTTTATGTTACATACGTAATTATAATATCAAAATATATGTAGATGCATTAATGTTGATCTGACATAAATAAGAGTTTAAAATTAAAAGAGGGACATTTCCTACATTTAAATTGGCATAAATAATATCTGTTTATAAAAATAAATGCTCTTTTTCTCAAACTTCTATAACTAATGCACCAGCTGAGTTATGCCAGACAAAATAATTTATATTAATGAATTTCTTTTTATTCTTAATTCATTTTTGTACTCAAATTTACCAGAAAGGTGACGATATACGAAATTTTGTTATAATTATTTCATTTTATTAAGAAAAAAAAAAGTGTAGTTTGATTATTTTCCAGTGTTGACATATTCAACTCATTTCTCAAGTGTTACGATTAAAAGCCCCTTTATTTTCGCTTTTAGATTATTTATTGATATGTTTTATTCTAAACTTTTAAAATATGTATAGTTTTTTCAATTAAAAATAATTTATTCAGACTGCATAATTAATTTTTATAAAAGTTATTGATTAGATTCTGCTATATTTTAAAAATAATACTTTAATGTAAAGTGTATTAATTAAAGTACAAATAATGCATTCAAAATAGCCTTGGAGATCTACGCCATGCACAAAACTTTCAAAGAGAATCAGGAAAATAGCGAAATGCCAGTCTGTTTATCACTTGTGATATTTACGTACACAAAAGAGTAGAAACTTGCTCTTCTGCATATGGCAAATAAAGCAGCATTCATGGAATATTTCAGAAAATGACACAGTCGCACGTCTCTTGAGAAATCATTGCACGTGCTAAGTGCATGCAGATGAATGCACAAGAGACTAGAATGAAATCTGTACGGAAAATTTTAAGTAACAAAATTATATAATATAATATATAAAAATTCGAATTTTCGAAAAATACGTGCCAGTAAATATTTTTAACAACAAAATTTTAAGATTAACTTTGTTGAGCACCACGTTGAAGTAGTACAAATGAATTGTCCCACCACCGCCCGTTGGGTTTTTTGCAGCCACTGTTTTACAACAGCATTCTCATCAACATTCATCAACATCACATTGAAATTACTGTTTTAATAATAATATAATACTACAGTCAAGAATAAAATTTCAAGATAGTTTGCACTTCGATTGACTGAATTACAATTGAAAACACAGGTGTATGGACGAGTTATACTACAAAATCAATGGATCAATTTAATTGATGTCAATGTTTTTTTCGTAAATTTATTTTAATTGAGGACAACTTCACTTTTTATGTTCTAAGTGAACACTGAAAATAACACAATTTAAAAATTAAAAACCAATTTGTATATATTTTTTTGAAATATAGGGCTCAGAAACCCATCGTATATTTTTAAAAATAAAAAACAAATCCTCACATCTATTATGGCAAATAACACACAATTTAAAAATTAAAAAAAAGCTCTCACACTAATAATTTTGAAAAATTCTAAGGTTTTTGAAACCCATATGAAATTGTTTGAAATATCCCGAATCTCAATTTATACACTATCTTATGTTGAGTGCTCAATCCCGGGATCGGAAAAATTGTCAATTCCGAAATTACAAAAGCCCTGTCCTAGTTTCTAGTTTGTGTAAATTATATATGGGCAACCACCGGCTCGCGAGCTATTTTGTCCGGCCCTGATTCATCTCGGCGAAGGAAAGAAATGAATAGTTCAAGGTAGGGATTAAATAATGGAGGTCGAACGGGCACTTTCAGTGGCTCCAATCTACTAGTTCATGATCACCACCATATAAGAAATATAAATGTATTTTATGTAATCACATATTACTTTATTATGTTTATTATAGTATAATTTAGTCTAGCCCTTGACTCGGAGACAGAATGATAATTTGGCCCCAGACGAAGAAAAGGTTGCTCATGCCTGGTGTAAATAATCACGCGCTTCTTAAAAAAAATATATTAACAGTCAATGTCCATATAACTAAAAAAATGATTTTTGTGAGAAAAATCATTTGTTACTAGAAGTGCAAGAATGGCGTAAAGAAATTTTTTCCGCCCCTGTGAGGTTGCTTTATTCGTTTCTGCTTATAATAAGGATAAAGGCATACACCAAAATATAAAAAAATACATATACAAATATTTTGGAACTGAGTTTTATGTAAGCCAACATCTTTTGTTCAAAAAACAATATTTTAAATGGAGTAAAAATAGTAGTGTAATACAATTGCTGTGTATTCATTGCTTTTAGTAAGGTGGTATGGAATAAACGTCTAGAGAGCAATCGACGTAAAAGCATGAGTATTCACAGTAAATATATTCGTCTTGATCGAATACTGTGGTCGAGTGGTAAGTTTTGCCGCATTTATCATTGGGTTCCAATCCCATGGGTTTGTAAATATCGGGCTTAAATAATATATAAACGTTAATACACACTGTACTGTAAAAAAAAATCTGGGGATTTTCTTGCTTTTCTAAACTTTTCCACTAAAAAATGGATGATATTATATAGCAGTTGAATAAGGAATAGATTTTGGGTTGTAAGAAATAAATACAAAAATTGTGGTAGCAATTTGCTTTTACCATAAAACGAAAATTTAGCGCGTTATATATGTATGTTTTCTAAGCACAAAAGTAAAAGTTATAAATTCTATTATCCTTCTGATTAGATGTTAACATAAACGCAGATGACGATATATTTTATGTAAACATATTCCTATTATTACATTTCTAAATGGCATTGCAAAAAAAACACTATAAATATAAATTGAAAAAAAATAAGTTTGTGAAAGAATTTGATCCATACTGATTTTATAATACATATATTATAATGTATTATAAAATCAGCCTGTGTGGTCGAGTGGTCAACATCGTTGGCTACCGCTACGGAGGACACGGGTTCGAATCCCGGTACGGGCAGTTTTATAAATTGATTTTTCAATCGATTTATGAATTTATGTTCAAAAGCATGGATGTATGTGATATCTTGAATTCCCCCCTCCCACCCATCCTATCCTATGAACGGGGCGTATGGAGAGCGATTAGCTAACCACTAGTCCTGTCCTTGCCCTTTCCTTCTATTCCTACTCTCTTTGGAAAAAGAGAGGTTGAGCAACTGAGTAACAAGCAGTTCTCGTAGAAACATTTCTGTTGAGATAAACTCCATTAGGAGTCCATATGCTCCATATTGGGAGCGGACATGGAAAAAAAAAAAATATTATAATTAAGCATTTTTAATTGTAGTACTGCATTTATCATGTTCGCATTGGGATTCGATGAAGTCAAAAACTGTGTCATGGGCTCCGGACTTGAATGTTCCAAAGCATGGATTTTTGTAAAGTCTAAAAATTCCCCCCTCCCACCATTCCAATCCTAAAATAACGTTGTGTAGCGAGAGTGATTAACCAACCACTAGTTCTGTCATACCTTACCCTTTTTATCCCTAAAACTCTTTTTGAGAAAAGTGAAGTCGAGTGACTGACTAAAAAATAGTTCTCGTAGAAAACTTCCGCTGAGAAACCTCCATTAGAAGGCATTATGGTCCAAATTGGCAGCGGATATGGATAAAAATAATATCATGTACTTCTACTAAGCCCGATGTTTTTAATTGGGTTAATAATATTTTTTAGCTAAATTTCTGACTGTTTATGTATTTATAAAAACACTTGTTAATCAGAAAACATTCAAATGGTTCACAAGAGCATCTAATTCCGAACCCTCATCCCGGAATTTTGGAATTCACAATTTTCCAATCCCGGGATTGAATATTCAACATAAAAACGTGGAGATTTTTGGGAAGATACCAATTGGACGAGATCCTGGGATTGCAGGCCCTAGTTCACACTAGCTTAGTGCATTTCAGACATGTAGTTTTATTTTTTTCTTCTTATTAACAAAATACATAATTAACAAAATCAATAGTAGACTTTTCAAAATTATATATCTTGTAAAAACTTCAGTATTTCAGAACTTGCAATAGCGTAAATCTCTGGCTTAATCGATCTAACTGACAAAACTTTAGTATCATTTATCAATTCGCTAGCAGGTAAAGTACATGTGATATATACGTATCTCTCTAAATCTCCAGGAAAGAGGAGAGTGCTCATGAAGAAGACCATCAATAATTTTTGTTACATCTTTTCAAATTTGTTTTATTTTCTGCCTTTATTGTCTGCTTATTATTGTCTGCTTATTATTGCTTATTATTGTCTGCTTTTATTGTCTGCTTTATTTTCCGCTGTAACATGATGATTGTAAGCCAGTAAACTACCAAATTTTGCTTTTTTTAATAAATAAAATTTGTAAGTATGATGTTCGGAAAAGACTATTAATCAATATTCTTTACCCGTTTTAAGGACCGAAATAAACACAATGCTTTTTGGTAAAAAAAAAACTCCGTAAATCGTGTGAATCTATGAATATTGGACACTCTAGTTTATGTCATAATAAGTTTGACTACCTGATTTCACAAGGAAAATTATTTTTTTTATTTTTATTTTATTTTAAATAGCTCGGCAAAAAAGGCAGGGAGTATAAATATGTTAAAAAGATAATATGAAAATGTAACAAAGCATGTTTAAAATTATAATAAATATCTTCGAAATTTAATAAAAATTATACGATTAATTAAGCTTGATAATGCTTATGAAAGAAGAAAAACACATGTTATTTATAGTTACACAGCCAGTGGATATGCGTTTATCGTTTTGAATTGTATATTGAAAACGATTTCATTTAATCGAATTCGTTAAAAATATGTGAACTATACCTACGTCAGAGGTCCCAACAGACAGGTACAGACCACGTTATAACAGGGCCGTGGATTAGTGAAAACAACTACAACTCCTATTACGAGATTTCAAAATAATTCGTGTCCGTTTTAAAAAAGATGATTTTTTTATTTACGATCTTTGTGCTATAAAGCATATAGTATATAACCTTAAGGGCTTTAATTTAATTTGGAAAATTAGTCAGTTTTATTTAATGTTTTTGACTCCAGCTTTTCCAAAAACACAACAACTCTATGCTTTATAATAGATTTTTTACAGTGCACGTTTTAATGTGCAATAATAATTCTTCGTATGATCTTGGGGAAGTTACGAATAATCTTTACCACTGTAAATAAGTACATTTGTTAATAGTAAACATTTGTTTACTTATAAATAAAGAAGGTAATACTAGTTGATGAAGTGTTCACTTCGTTAGCACTCTCCCTTATCTAGTACCATTTCAGGAAACAGTGGGTCAGTTAGCCTCAGGCTTGGAGCAAAGGGTTTGGGCTTGAGGTTTGTTTTCAAAAGCGTTTCCGCATCACTGCAACTCGCCCTTAATTTTTTTAGTATAAAAATCACAAAAGATTCCATAGAGTGAACATAAAACTATTATAATAATGGATGTATAATATATGATTATTGTAATAAATTTATTCTCTTTCTACCCAACCAATCCAAAAAATGGATAGTAGCCATAGTGTTTAGCTAACCACTAGCCTAAGCTATATTCTTCTATTATTATTTTTTTTACCATATCCTCTCCCAATGTGAAGCATATAGACTCCTAATGGAGTTTATCTCAAAATAAGTATTTCTACGAGAACTGCTTGTTACTCAGTTGCTCAACCTCTTTTTTTCTCTCTTAAAGAGTTTATGAATTGTTGGACAGTTTGCATCATGATCTGTAAAATTTGTATGTTTATTTTAACAATTGAAATAGCTGCTAATTTATGATATCGAATATATGATTCATATTTTTAGATTAAATTTCCTATTGCCACATTGTGCATGTTAACCGTTTTCTATACGTCATGCGGAATGAAACATCAATAAGAGAGGACAAATTACCGTTAAGACAATTATATAATTGACTAACAACCTTATTAATGGAAACAGGGACACCTAAAAGGTGAAATTTATTGAAATACCGGATATTCCAAGCGTCACACTTCACATTTTATTGATAAACTCAAACTTGTCTATATATGACATAAAAAAACTGCCATGGAAGACAACCTCCGGGATTACGAGACATCACCCCGTTAATCTGTCCATTTGTAAAGCCGCTTGTAAACGATTGTCAAAAATAGCACGTGGCTCGCATAATTGCTGATAATATTGCAGATAATAAGCTATATGAGTACTATGCCTGCAGCAATAATTCATTAAAATACATTTAAAAACAACTTAAACTTTTCTATTTTCCACAATTTGGGTCTGATATTCATTTCCATGTGATTTGGTGTCTTATAATACTTTTTTTACTAGTTTTATTGACGTGTATGCCCGAAAAGACCCAAGTATATACAACACTTGCAGCCTACAGTAATAGTGCTGGACCAGTCGACCTTTCTAAATAAGTCAAAAAGCCAATATTAGCGTGTGTTTCTAGGCTCAAAAACAACCACAAATGTTCAACATCATATTGGTATCAAAAGTTGCTTATTTACAGGTGCCTTAAGTAATATTTCATACTAGCAAAATGCAGGTCAGAAGATTAGAAAAGATATGTAGTTTATGGTTCTGGAAAAAACGTCCTAATCGCTCTTTTACGTCTCATTTTGTGGATCGGCTAGACATCTGGAGGAGAGATGATCAATTCAAAAATTGTTTTTGCATTCTTATCGATACACAAAATGTAATATTACTCATGTAATTAAAAACTCTATGATAAACATATTTTTTATTTTATCTTTAATTTATATTTAATAACTGAATCGTTAAAAATACTTTTCTATCAGAAATTGATTGTTCACAATAAAAAAGAGATTTAAAGTTTTTTTAAAAACAAATCATAATATCAAAAGTTATTATAATAATTTTATTATCGTCCTATATTATTGTTAACGTATTCGTTTGAGAAAATCACTTCGAATTTATTATTTAATTATATTTATCATCACTTAGAAATGTCATAAATATATTCCAACTAGCTGGCCCGGCGAACTTCGTACCGCCTCAGAATAAATAAATGTTGTGTTAATTTATTGGATGAGTTAAATTCAGTTTGAATGAATACTCAAAATGAATTAAGTTCAATAAATGTGCAAAATTAAAAATGAAAAGTATTTTAATTACATTGAAATGATGTTATTCACGTGGCACAGTCGATAGATTTAAA